>CAXKVX010002726.1:0-41706 GCA_964058865.1 Eleocharis quinqueflora
GAACACAACCACCCTCTTCAAAAGCCTGAAGCTTGTTATTTAATACCTAGCCAACGTAAGGTGTCTAAAGTAGCGTGCATTGACATTCACATAGCCGATAGTTCAGGAATTCGGCCAAAAGCGGCACATGGTCTATATAGTAGACAAGCCGGTGGAATTAGAGGTAGGACCTTGCTACAGTGTCCCCTGTTTTGCCCCCACAGTGCCCCCTCCACCTATGACAGTGGGGCCCACCACGTGGGTGGGACCCACCAGCACAGATGGTGGGGGCACTGTGGGGGCAAAACAGGGGGCACTATATATTTTTCCTTAGAGGTATTGGTTACACAGAGGTAGACCATAATAATTGCTTGAGAGATATGAGAAAGAAAGCAATGAAATATGGGGCAGCTGTTGCTATGACGAAGTATTTTGCAAGGCGTGCTTTGGAAAATCCGTCTTTCAAACATTTTGAGGATACCACCGAAGATCAAGAAATTGCTAATGTCGTTTGGACGGATGCAAAAATGATTGCGGCTTATGCCCGATTTGGAGATTCGTTATCTTTGATACTACATTTGGCACTAATAATGAAAAATGGGCGTTTGGTGTTTTCGTTGGCTTCAATCATTTTAGAGAGATTGTGATCTTTGGTGCGGCTCTCATGTGTGACCAAACTAAAGAGTCTTTTGAATGGGTGTTTACAAAGTTTCTCGAGGCGCATGGTGGCAAAAAGCCCATCACCTTATTTACCGATCAAGATATCGCAATGGGGGTTGCTTTAGAGAAAATAATGCCGGATACAAGGCATGCTTTATGTGTGTGGCATATTGGTCAAAATTGTCTAAAACATCTATCCCGCTACAACAAGGATGGGATGAATATAACAGGAGAGTTTTCGGCTTGTATGTTCAAGTACGAGGATGAAAACGAGTTCGAGGATGCATTTAATTCTCTAATGGAAAAGTTGGGTGACAATTCTTGGCTGAAATTTATATACAATAGCAGAAAAAAGTGGGCATACTGTTTCATGAAGGATGCTTACACTTTAGGGATCTGTAGCACACAAGCTAGTGAAAGCATTAATTCAACTTTGAAGAACTATTTGAATTGTAAGTTGGATATATATCGGTTTTTGGAGCACTTTGGTAGGATTCTTGATGAAAAACGTGAGAAAGAGATCAAATCTGAGTATGAAATGAGAAACAAGTTACGAAGGATCAAGTTGAATTTTCCTATTCTTCGTGAAGCCGGAAAGTTGTATACACCCAAAGTGTTCGAGTTATTTCAAGCGGAGTTCGAGTTATCCGGTTCGGCTCACATAGAATGTCTAGAGGGTAATAAGTACACGATTGGTATGTCTAATATTGATAATGAAATCCAACCTAAGAATAGACAAGTTATTTGGAATCGGGCTATTCAAACAGTTTCATGTTCTTGTAAGAAGTTTGAGAGAGAGCGTATTTTGTGTTGGCATGCACTAAAGGTGTTGGATCGAGAGGACGTTAAGGTTATACCGCCAAAGTATGTTCTCAATCGTTGGACGCAAGCGGCAAAAGATGATACCATTGTGGACATAGATGGAAGAAGTGTAATTGAAGATGCTATGTTGGATGTTAGAAATCGTAATGGAGACTTAATTCGTGAGATAGCACCAACTTGTGCTAAGGCAGCCCATAATGAAGAACAAACTCAATTTTTGCTCAATAGGTTGTGTTCGGTTCGAGAGGAATACGAAGAGAAATTTGAGAATTTGCCAAGAATTGATGGTGAAGCCAACCTAAAAAAGAAGAATGGTGATGATAGACGTTCGAAACGAAAACCTCATTTCATTGAGAAATTGGCAAGAACCAAGAAAGGCAAAAGTAGTATCTCAAATAGTCAAGATTCATTACGGTATATTATTTTAGCAATATTCAAATTTGTTTCATAAAATTATATGTCGATTACTAATTTATGTCTTAATTGTAGACCAGCACTAATTTATCGCAAGGTACATCAGAGGGAAACTTCGGATGCTATGATAACCTTGAAGACATACAGTAAGTGTATTTTTCTTCTCAACAAAAATATGGAGCTAAAATGATTTCTAATTTTTTTTTTAATGCTTTCTTGCAGCGGCTTGAAAATTACCCAATAAGGCTTGAAAATTCAGCAATCTGGAGAAGTTAGCAGTCTTTTTTTGAACAGAAAGCTTTTTTTCTATTTACCGAATGTATTAGCTTCAACATTTTATTAGAGTCAGCAGCTTTTTTTGTTCGTTTACATGATGTGTTAGCCTTTTTTGTATTCAGCAACCTTATTTTACTGTAGCAGTCTTTTTTTTTTTTTTGTTTACAAGACGTGTTATGTTAAGTCAAAGCCAAACAGATCATGTTAGTTTTAGGCTGGAACAAGTTAGATTTTGGCACGCTTTTGAGGTTTAATTAGAAAGACTATACATGCAATTGAGGTTTAATTAAATCAATGGTAAGATATTGGCAGAGTCCATGGTAAGATATTAGTGCTCCTTAAACTCCAGAGATTTCAATTCAGAATCAATGTTCAGTCAAAGCCAGAGAGTTCAATTCAGAATTCAATTAATGAATACGCGCAACTGAGCCAAAGCCAGACATAATAAAATACCACAACATCAATAAAATGTCACAATATCAATAAAATACCACAATATCAATCCTCAATATAATAAACAGACAACCATTGCAATTACACCAAAAGATTGTCATAACTACCAAATAAAATACCACAATATCAATCTAACATATTACAAATCTAGCACAATAAATAAACTACAATACCATTCATACAAACCAACTCAGCATTCTAGCAATACCATTCATACAAACCAAATGTAATACAACTAAAGCCTAAAGCCTAATAAAGATTTATCAAAAGACAAACGTTAGAATATACACGGATGCTCCTATCATAATTGACACCAAGAGAAGCAACACTTGAATTGCAAAAACCTGCATTAGAGCCAAAAAGGTACAAAGATTCAACAGGGTTGCAATATGTTCACGAATGTTTTACGAATAAATTCATAAACATTTGGATATTTTCTGAACACCCACTTTGAAGCTACTTAAACTGCCCCTGCATCATCATATCATAAACAGTAGATAAAAGGATAATCCAAATAGGTCAATTTTCAGTTGTATGAAATAGCAAACCTCATATATTCATGTAACCACTATTCCAAGACAACTAAGATAGAACACATACACCACCAACGATGACCAGTACCAGCATGTCACCAGACATGTTTGTTTTCAGTGTTGAATTGAATTAAAATACTGTACAACAACTTTGTTTTCAGTGTTGAAAACTCGTATTTCTAAATATCCAGTAGAAATGAATACTCAAACCAGAAAGCTACAAGCCAAGGAGAAATAATTTCTAGGGTTTACCAGCGTCAGAAAAACAGAAAAGAAAAGAAAATCAGAAAAAAG
Organism: Eleocharis quinqueflora; assembly: GCA_964058865.1. Classification (NCBI taxonomy): domain Eukaryota; kingdom Viridiplantae; phylum Streptophyta; class Magnoliopsida; order Poales; family Cyperaceae; genus Eleocharis; species Eleocharis quinqueflora. Next base: position 3,432 of record CAXKVX010002726.1, read on the forward strand.
CGATCTAGGGTTTACCAGCGTCGCCCCGAGATGATGATTAGTCGCTCCGAGATGACGATGATGTTAATCGAAGAATCGATCGAGAAGCAAACGTTATCGCAGAGGATACAATTTCAATCTAGAGTTTTCTCTCTTTTTCACAAATGTCAGATAGATAGAAGAGGAGAGAGACGCGATCGACTCTTATCGACACGGGCAGATAGGGGGGCAAATAGCGGGCAAGGAATATAAGAAGTGCTCTAATCGGGTCCATGAGTTTTAATCGAACGGTTGAAATAAAAGAGGCGCCCTCTGCGCAGTAAAAAAGGGGCGCAGAGGATATGCTTCCGCCATGAGTGATGCGTCATGCGCCATGCGTGATACGTCATGTGTCATGCGTTGTGCATCATGCGTTATGAAAAATGCATCATGTGTCATGCGCCATGTATCATTCCTTTAACGTTATGTGACTTATGTCATGCGACATGCGTCATGTGTCATGCATCATACGACATGCGTCATGCATCATGCGTCTGACGTCCTGCGTCATGCATTATGTGTCATGCGTCTTGCATCATTCGGCTTGTGTCATGCGTTTAACGTCATGCGTCTAACATCATGTGTCATGCGTTTAACGTCGACCGTCATGCATCATGCGTTACTTCTCTAACGTCATGCGAATTGCAACATCATGCGTCTACGTCATGCATCATATAACATGCATCATGTGTCATCTGTCATGTATCATGCGACATGCATCATGCGTCATTCGCCATGAGTCATTCTTATAACACCATACGACATGCGTCATGCGTCATACATCATGCCTCGTGCGTCTTACGTCCAGCATCATGCATCATGCGTTATGTGTCTTGTGTCATACGTCATGTGTCATGCGTTGTTCCTCTAACGTCATGTGACATGCATCATCATGCGTCCTGCGTCATGCAACATGCATCATGCGTCATCCGTCAAGCGACATGACAAACCGAAGGATATCCCAGAAATGCGTTTTCTTTATATAGATTTACTTCGTAACCTTTCATGCCTATAAATAAGATGCCTGAGGGCTCTTCCTTCCATAACCAGAAGATGATCATTACCTATTGAATTTACGGAATGTGTATTCAAATTTCTGTGATGTTGTAAGTTGTGGGCCTTTCTGGAGCGAACTTTTTTTCATTCAGCAGGGGACAGGCGCGAAGCGTATGAGTACAGTTTATTTGTACCAATAAAGGACCTGACTGGTATCGATACGGAAAGGGGTCTGCTGTCCTCAACCTTCGCTCGAACTTTCATAAGTATAACATCGCCACTCTTCGCCTGTCGAATCCTCTCGATTACAGTCGGTTGTACCACCAATGCAGCCGTTATGCGTCATGCGCAATGCGTTATACGTTATGTGTCGTGCGGTATGTGTTCACTGCATGTTGTTGCTTTATTATCGTATGTCGTTAGAAGAATGATGCACACATCATTCATTGTGCATCATGCGCCTTGCCTCATGTGGATTTCATCGTGCATCATGCGTCATGCGTTTCATGTCATGCATCATGCTTCATGCGTCATGTGTCTTGCGACATGTGTCATGCAGCATGCGTCATGTGCCATGTGTTATGCACCATGCGTCGTACGTCTTGCGTCTTGCGTCATGCGTCATGCTCCATGTATTATGCATCATGCGACATGCGTCATGCGTTTTGCGTCATGCGTCATGCGTTATGCGTCATGCCGCCATGCATCATACGTCATGCGACGTGTGTCACGCGTCATGTGTTATTCCTCTAACGTCTTGCGCCTTGCAGCGTCATGCGTCATGCGCCATGAGTGATGCGTCATGCGTCATGCGTCATGCGTCATGCGTCATGCGTCTTTCGTCATGTGTCATGCATTGTGCATCATGCGTTATGAAAAATGCATCATGTGTCATGCGTCATGTATCATTTCTTTAACGTTATGTGACTTATGTCATGCGACATGCGTCATGTGTCATGCATCATGCGTCTGACGTCCTGCGTCATGCATTATGTGTCATGCGTCTTGCATCATTCGGCTTGTGTCATGCGTTTAACGTCATGCGTCTAACATCATGTGTCATGCGTTTAACGTCGACCGTCATGCATCATGCGTTACTTCTCTAACGTCATGCGAATTGCAACATCATGTGTCATCTGTCATGTATCATGCGACATGCATCATGCGTCATTCGCCATGAGTCATTCTTATAACACCATACGACATGCGTCATGCGTCATACAGCATGCGTCGTGCGTCTTACGTCCAGCATCATGCATCATGCGTTATGTGTCTTGTGTCATACGTCATGTGTCATGCGTTGTTCCTCTAACGTCATGTGACATGCATCGTCATGCGTCATGCAACATGCATCATGCGTCATCCGTCAAGCGACATGACAAACCGAAGGATAGCCCAGAAATGCGTTTTCTTTATATAGATTTACTTCGTAACCTTTCATGCCTATAAATAAGATGCTTGAGGGCTCTTCCTTCCATAACCAGAAGATGATCATTACCTATTGAATTTACGGAATGTGTATTCAAATTTCTGTGATGTTGTAAGTTGTGGGCCTTTCTGGAGCGAACTTTTTTTCATTCAGCAGGGGACAGGCGCGAAGCGTATGAGTACAGTTTATTTGTACCAATAAAGGACCTGACTGGTATCGATACGGAAAGGGGTCTGCTGTCCTCAACCTTCGCTCGAACTTTCATAAGTATAACATCGCCACTCTTCGCCTGTCGAATCCTCTCGATTACAGTCGGCTGTACCACCAATGCAGCTACTACTGACCCGAAAGAAGTTTTGAAAAATGATCAGTAGTAGTCCAGTCGCACCAAACAGAGGAAAAAAAGAGCTCTAGATGGTTAAGGAATAGACAATAGGGAGCGGCGGTGATCATAGACCTAGACAAGAAGGTGGCAACGGGAAGCAATGTGCTCGATCCAACATACCTTGCAGACTCAACTGGATGAGGTTTGGGTGGAACAGCCTTTCTTGAAGCAGTTCCCTGCCGATCGAAGACTTGAATGTAGCAGCTCCAACACTTTTATAGGAGCGGGGACATCTCTTTCATTTATTAGTTCATAACGGCAGACCCCTCCTGCGTGTCTCATTTGATCTATATAGGATTTTCTGCAACAAAGAACCTGGAGTGTAATGCTACATAAGTTGACGGAGCAATTGGATAGCTCGCTCAGATAGGTGGGGGTTTGGATCAATGGAAGCAGAGCACAAAACAAATCTGCTCAAAGTGACCTGCGTTGCAAGCTTGTTTCCTGCGTGGGACCCACCATGGAAAAAAGGGAGGACACACGTCGATCAAAGAAAGTAGGCACGCATAAGGAAAACAAGCCACTGCAGCACGTGGCGGAAGAAAATAAACAATTACTCTATCTATCAATATGTGGTGGGGGAAAATTTCCTGTTCATTCAAAATGTTAGAGAATAATTTATAGTAATATATATTTTGTAAATAACTTTTCCATTTACTTTCTAATTTAATATTAATTTCTTTTTAATTATTCTTTAATTTAAATGTTAGCATCATTATGCATGTTTCTGCGAGAGTGCCATATGTAATAACATTATATTTTCTTATTTAAATTATTATTTTTGTTGCAATGGAGATTATTAATTATTGGAATCTTTATTTTCAGCAGCAGAAAGTGCAGCCGTGGCATTGTGGCAAGGCACGGTTGTTGACTTTTTGTTGACCGCTTGTCGACAAACGGGGCGGATTCAGAATCTAATTAAATTCAGACGCAATTAAATTCGAATACTGAAATTGAGCTCAAATTCGAACAAAAATTCACTAAAGTTACTGAAATATCATTAAAAAACTATTTTCACTACAAAATAATTAAAAATACACTGAATTTGATTTTTTAAAAAAAATCAAGCTCTCCCACCGGCGACAAGGGACTTGTTTCTATTCAAAATACTGGCCACTATTCATAGCTTTTAAAAGAATTAGTTTCACGATTTTTCATGTGCAGTCACAAATTGGTAATTTAGTGACCCTCTAATACAAATATTTTTTTCTTTTATAAATTTATATTAAATTTATTCTTCAACTAATGTGTATAAATTCTATTCTCATATATAGAACTGCATGAAAATCCGCATATGCAGTCACATAATGCATAAGTATTATGCAGTGCCTTTTCGCATGCATGGAATATTCCGCATTTGAAAACATTGGATATATCTAGTTCACGATTTGCACCGTAAAAATCAACATCTCATCTTTTGCGTACAATTCGTATGGAGCATCAACTTTGATTTATATAACAATATTTTCTAATTTTGTGCATGCAAAGAGTTGTACTAAGGTCTACTATACAAATAGGCACAACAAGAAAGTTAGTTGGCTCCAAAAATGGTTTTCCTTCAATATTTTATCCTTTCAACTAATCACGTTACTGATGCTTACAAACATTCATATTCCTGAAGTGTGCTACAATTTTTGCTAGTAGTAGGTCTAATTTTAAGTGTTGTTTTTCAGGTTATTAAATTAATTTAAGATAAAAAAAATTGATAATCATTATCCTTCTAAAATGCATTATGCATATAGATAAGATACACTTGCCAGTACAAATAAGAGAGAACATAATTGCATAAGACAAAATAGTGCACAGAAATGACATTGAAAAAGGCAACAGTTTAATCTCATTATTACATCATTCCACCTTTCATCAGGTTATTTTGTGCCATTCCCCCTTTGTTCATTCCACCTTTCGACCTGAAAATAATACAATCTCAAATGAAATAGAAAATAAAACACATCAACAATGGCATTAAATAAAGTGAAGTGACAATAATATAATTTTCTATCCAACAGACAAATTGTCACTGATTGCAACTATGGATGGTATGATACATTATGCCATGCTACAACTTTCTTGTACTAGTAATCTTGTATTACATTTTACGTTTTACTTGTAGTATTAGTTTTCACAATAATGAGTTTGAATTGGATGTCATAAGCATGCGATTAAGGTGCTTCTTGGCCAAAACAAAGAAAAAGAAAAAGCAAACAGTATACTGTAACAGGTTTAGGTAAGTTGCTGCACATGCTGGATATCTGGTATGTACAAGATCACAGAACGTAATGTATATAACGCTGATAATATCAGTAACTGTTGTGATTAAATGTTTAGAACTGACCCATTCGCCAGGGCAGAGAGACCTATAGTACTTGGCAAACTTCATGCAGTCATCAGATTCTTCACCTTTTGCGTTCACACACCTATAATACTCTATATTAAATTTGGTACAACAATTCAAAACTCCTTCAATTTGGGACAAATTTTCACAGCACAGCTCAACAATGTACAATTATTCAGATCCATATGAGTTGAACCTCACATGCCTCATGAAACAATTCAAGACTTAAATATTACTAGGCATCTACATTCTTTTGTGAGCTCCCAAATTATTAGCATCTATAAGTTCCCTCATTATGCCAACAGCACAATCATCCTATTTTTTATTAAAAAATAAAACAGGAAGATGAAGCACAGTACAGGTAGTTGAAAACTTTTACCTTCTGTTCATCTGATATTCTCATCTTTGAATTAGTCCGGACTTACATTTTACTTGCCCATAAAATACACAAGGTTGCTTTGGCCTTCAATGATTGAACTTGATTCAATTAGGTCCCTCATTATTCAATTTGTATCCCAAATTATTTCATTCACTTTGGAGTCCAGTTAGTATTTCAATTAGCATTTGAATATGCTTTTGGTAGTGGCAGGCCACAGACTTGATGGCATGCTCTAATAAGTGGTATTATGGTGCCTTACTATTAGCTATGATGGTAGCTTAAGGTACTGTGGTACTCATGAAAAAGGAAAAATGGAAAAAGCGAAAAAGAACCTGAGGCATAACCGAACATAGTAGGTAAGAAAGAGTTGAGGAGAGAATGCATACTTGTGGAACTCAACATAGCGAGTGAAGCAGGGACGTGTCTGATTTGTGGTAGGAAAACGGAAGTCGGCAGGGGCAGTCTTCAACTCAACCTGAAAGTAAAAATACAATTTGATTACTGAATTAGTAAAAATTTTGGTTATTTTCATTACGTTACCTTATAAGTTTGTTTTTTCTATTATCCTTATATGACAATGGTAATTCTGCATGCATTCATCCATTGATAATGTCACAAAATAACGTGATGTTACCTATCTATTACTCTTTTCTGCAACTGATGATGCTGAAATACCAATCTAGGATATGTAGAAATGAAAAAGTAGGCATGAGCTATCTGAGACATAACAGCGATATTCCTAATTGAAAAAAGGAGCCCACCTTGATGAAACTGCAATGATTAGTGCTTAAATTTTGTAATACACAATTGTTTATCCAAAGAATACTCACAATGAGACAAATTTGACGACTTGGGGAAAACAATAAAAGCATCTATTTTGTCATATTTTAGAATCAAATAATTATCTGGCAACGCACACAGTACAGAAATTTCGAACTTTATGTATGATTTACAAAGAGAAGTAGAATAAAAAGCTAATTCAACGATACAATAACCCAGGTAAGAATACATTTCTCAACCAGTGAGGGACATTTGAGAATATACACCCTTGCTCCATTAAAAAAATATTGCACAAAGATCGAACAACAATTGACAAAAGCTTAGATTTGTTAGGATCAGGAACCCTAGACGATAAAAGTAAGTAATACGAAATTCGAAAAATGAATAGATAATAAGTTGGTAATAAGAAATGGTTTGAAGAAGAATTCTTACATCGGCCATCGCAATTCGCAAGATGTCTCGATTCGTGCGAAGAAAGGTGAAATATGAATTGTCGGGCTGTTTTGGTTCTAATTTTATTCTTTCGCTGTGCCAGTGCTTGATTGAGAGAGAGAGAGAGACCATAAAATGGGCCTTGGTACTTCACTTGACATAAATTTTAAATTTCTTGTTTTAATATTGGGCTGGGCCTTCAGCCCATCATTACAGTACACTACAGTATTGCATTAATTGTTGTCGATCAAGTTAAAGTTGGTTTATTTGTTACAATGTTACTTCCCTCTGTCAGGGAGAACGAATTCTTTAGCGTGCCAGTTTAGGAGAACGTTAATTGTTTGGTGTTCTTCCCAAATCCCAATCGAATGAATCGCATCGTCTGGCAGCCGGTTTGTGCTTCGAGTGGTTTCGCATCGCGACGGTTTGATGAGTGTCATATTAAGCTAGCTTGTCTACACTGCCATTGGCTTTGTGTACCGTGTAGTCGTGTATGTGCTTAGAAGATTGTTGTTCTGACTCACTTCTGTAATTACATATTCAGTCATGGTATATATGGATATATATGGCAGAGTTGTTGTTGTTGTTGTAGTTTCTGTTTGCAAAACTAGTGATGGCAGAGTTCTCTACTTGTCTATTTTATTTTTCTCAGTTTTTCTCTAATTCCCTGCATTTATGTTAAAATCAATATGATGGAGCACAATTTTGACGAAAATTATAAACACGAAAAATGCTGATATAGGGGGAAATAACCTACACCAAGCTAGAGCGCACACATAATTATCCCAACTCTTTTCATTTACCTTTCTCGGTCTGTTTGCCAAATTGTCTACAGAGAAACAATGATTCAATATTCAATGAATCAAAGAGCCTGAGCAATCAGCCTTGCCCAAGAAAAATTATTAAAATGCCAAGAAATCCAATCAATTTTTCAATTGTCCTTAAATAACTCAATAAGATTATCAATTTGGTGCACTTTAACTGGTGCTATAGCTCCTCTTTATCCGGCGGCCCCAGGGGACTAATTCTCGGGACAGAACTGGGGCAGCATTGCATGATGTTTCTATATTGCTCCTATCAACAGCCTCGTCAGAATTGCTGATTGGAGGCTGAACCAACCTAGGTACTTTCTCAGTCCGTTTTGTTTTGCATCCCCAACTTGATGGCAACTGATCATCCCTAGTTGACAGAGCTGGTAGAGATTCATGCAGTCTGGTCACTTGGCTGTTACTGGTTGATGCTTCTAACATATCTACTGGGTCCTAAAATTTGCCAATAAATATATTAATATTATAATACAACTGACCAAATGCCCTGACAGAGACCGAATAAGACAGGATTAACCCTCAACTGCTGAATTTATGATCATTTTAACGTAGACTTGAGCAACATTAGCAATCTCCAGAGAGTCCTCATTTCAATGAAGCCCAGAGTTCACATGCCCCAGTTGTGGAACCAAAGCTAAGGGCTAAACAAGGATCAAGCTGGAGATATTAATGACTTCTGTTTAACATAGACACGCAATTGTTTGTACTTAAATGACTAATATGTCTTAGCCTTAAAATGAATAACATTGGAACAATACAATGTCAGGTAAATTCTTTAACATTAAAAAATTAAATAAGAAACAAGGATTGAAGAAAGAAATACCTGCTGAACTACTTTCTTAATACCAAGAGAACCTTGGCAGTTTTCTGAGCCACACTTGCACACCACCTTTGCTCCAAAATGCACAAACCTATAAAATAAAATTAATTAAAATTGGAAGCATCAGTATGGAGATAGAATAGACATGCTTGTAATGGGAGATTACAAATTAGCTGAGCTTCAATACAGCTGCAGGTATTAAGAAGCTGACAAAACAGAGATAACACAGATACTGTTCTAATATACAGAAAAAAAAAGTTGCAGGAGTAGAGGAAGAGAGATTGTTTTAATTCAGGCACCTATAATCATAGGTTAAGGGCTCATTGACTTTTATGGGCCTCAATGCAAATACTCCAACTCGTGTTTCTCCATCAACTTGCCTGAAAAACATCAGAGAGAGACGGAGAGTGCTAGGTCATTACAAACAAAAAATTCAAAAACAAGATTTTGGCAGCCTAATAGCAATCATGCCCTTCAACAACAACAACAACAACAAAGCCTTTAGTCCCAAACAAATTGGGTAGGCTAGAAATCAAACCCAATCTGAATAATGAAAAAATCAATATAAATAATAATAATATAATAAATAGTAAAATAGTAGTAATAATATAATAATAGCAATCATTCCCTTCATTAAAGAAATTCAGAACTCAGTGTTAATTGTCAGTTAGTATTGGGTCAAAGACTTAACCAAATGTAGGGGTTACTGCTTTAATTTCGTAGGAGGATTCAATAGAAATGTAGAAGGTTTCTGAAATTTGTATTCAAACTATTACAGAGGAAAACATAAAAATATCTCTACGTAAATACTATACCATTTCTCTAAACTACAATTGGGATCACAACTATGGTTCAAAAACCTAGAATTGTTTCCCTTAAAGGTGGCATCAATTGTGAAGTCCTTGCTGATTTCACACATGTAAAAGTTGGAGTCCCCTCGTTTCTTCATGTCCCACAGCCTCTTTTCACAGGTTAGATCATCAATGACTGCAGTTCAAAAACAAAGATGTTATGAAAATTGTAAAGAGAGGTTACTGAAGTCATACTTGTTGGTTGGAAAAAAAGAATAAAAGCTTGTTAGATACTTTATTTTGATCATTTTGCTAGCTAGATAGTGTTCGTTCTTTAAAATTAGGTTTCCTGTCCAAATTTGGGAGGAATTTGTAAATGGAAAGACCATCATCTCTGATAAACAGATGTCAATCTGTGCTCCATCATCTACAACTGTAAATTTGCTTGCCACCCAGCTGCTACTTTTTTCTATTATTGCTTTCTTTTCTACACAGCTTTTTTTGAAAGGACTTTTTGTTTTTATTCTACGACGAAATGGAAAGGTTAAAGATCCCGTAATCATAATTTGCGACAATGTACTAAGGAACCCTATGCCGGTGCTACAAAATTATTTATTTCTCACAAACAGAATCCCTTGATCAAAACTACATGGCCTAGAACTTCCTCAAAAACTAAAATGAGAGATATTTAACTAAATCCAGACAACATAGATCCCTAAACCTAAAGAACAAGGGACCAGATTTTCTTCAAAACCAGGCCTGAATCTGCCACAGAACTGCATGCTTTAAAAGCCATCAGTTTAATCCATCTACTGCAGGTTTGTATCTAGGACTCGGAGTTGAGAATCAATTAGACAGGTTCGATTCTGGGATTGAAACCATCCATTTATGGTTGCCAATGCAAGCTGTCTAATTTCCAAAATTACTTCCCAACTATCTAATTCAAGACATTCAAGTTTTGATTAGAACCCATCCCCTATTTATTAGATTGTAAAGATCTGGACCATCTGATTTTAATAAGGACCTTGCTTCTCTTTGAAAAACATGCTATAATCGCATTGACGTAGCAGTACATATCAACATACAACAGCATATTGCGCAATTTTTTAATGCGGGAAATGTATTCATTTCCTCAGAGAACAAAACCCACAATATTATGTTTAACACATGCTATGCTTCCATATGGAATGAAAGTGAAATTTGGAACTTTATGCTGCTAAACATAAAGAATGTGACTAATTAAACTTGAAAAAACAGATTAGACCCTTTACCAACTTTGTATAGTCAAGTTAGGTTCAAAAGAAACTCTTGTCAAGTACACTCAAGTTTAAGACCATACCAACAGAAACTTAGATTACATGTCAGCATGCAATTAACAATGGTTTAACTGACACCATGCCAGTACTGGACCGTACTGGCAGTAGGATGTAAGTATATCTATCAAATTATATGTTGATATAAACAATTCTATGTGAAGTTATGTTTTACTTTCAAAAAAGAAAGTAAAACAGAAGTTAAAAAGAGGTTAAGAGAGCTCAAACATACCTTCGCCAATGTACTCAATGACAAAATCACCCTTCTGTAAAGGCTCCAGTGTTACAACACCCCATCCACAATGCTGCGTCTAAAGAAAAACTAAATAAATACAGGTAACAAAATAAGTACAAATACAAGCATTATCTCTATTTATTGCAGAGACACATGACAAATAGCATTGCAAACAGAAGAAAAGAAAAGAAGCAGACAAAAAAAATGGCAAGAGTTACTTGATATGATAGTCACAAAATCACAATGAGGATAACACCTTTACCTTCACAACTCTGATTTTTTTCTCCTTCCTAAAGGGTCTGTTTGTGCAGAAGCCAGCACAGTAGCAGGCCTTCGAACAACTTGCTGACAGGCCTCTTCATAAATGTAAAAAATAGCCAAGTCAGCCTAATTTCCTTTCTTGTAACATTATTTATGATTCCATCAAGTTTCCTACAATTATATGTTGACTTGATTCTTTTTATTTTGTTTATTTCTTTGTCAAACAGATGTTCATATGATCTACATGACTAGGTTTTGCATTTGGTACCATATCAGATATGAATGTGTTGTAAAATCCAGTGCTTTTCCTCTTTGAAGGAAATGCACTCTCGATGTCTAAAACTCATCAGGCAGAAAGAAGAATTAAATATTTAACTGAAGTTATGGTCCTGGCAATGACAAAACCTGATAACAAGTAATAAGTAACAACAGAAAGATGACTAAACCTGCATTCACAGTCGTCTTTACAACTCGACTCTGAGTCACAACCTGTGCACCCAACACCTGTATTAGCATCCCGCTTCCTTTTCACTAAATATATATCTTTTCAATTTTAATTAATTAAGGAGAAAAACTAGTTTAATAACAAGGGTGGTGCATATGATGAAGCCTCCTAGGAAAAAAGAAATCCAATAGTTCCATGCCTCCAAAACAAAAGAATAAAAAAGTATCCAATGTTCTTCTAATTTATTCACTAAATAGGTGCTAAATTACAAATACACGATAAATGAAGCCAAAATAGGATAGAAATAGAAGATTTCAATCATGGTCACTGCTTAGTTGCAAAATTGCAGGCCCAGTCAGTTGAACTCAAGATAACCACATAATTCACCCCAGTTTATGAGATTGGGGAGCCAGCAATTATTCAGTTGATCTACCAACATGTGCCAGATGAATTAAAGTTTATAAGCAAAAAACATGCAATTGCAATTTTGATAAAGGATACTGCGCTTAATCCGAATAAAAAGGGATGGCTCTTCTTCTTTGCATATTTTGTTTCTCTTTTCTGATATATACTCTATTTCATCTGATACATCTTCACTTTTAATAACTATATCTTCTCTTTTATCTGCCACATCTTTTGTAATAATTGCATCAATGCTGAATTCCTCCTCAACATATGGTACAGGCAGCCGGTCAAATGCCTCCTACAAAATATATAAATTAAATAGCCAAGTATACAAATATTGAATGAAAAGGAAAATTAAAAGAAATGTTATACTGCATTCTACTGCATTAATAAATTAGAAAAAAATATTCATTAATCTATGATTAGCACCTAGAATTACAAATAAGGTAGAACATTCAATACAATTAGTAAAATAATAAAGTCAATATAAAACTAACCTTTATATCATTTGTGACAACAGTGTTCTGTGTTATACAGCAAAAAAAAAAAAAAACCAATCAGTTGATATATCATCAAAAGAAAATACAACAAAAGAAATTGACTTGGTAACTGAAACCAGTTTGAATTATGACAACTTGAATCTTGCACTTTCCATAGAGGTAAAAGGTTCAGTAATGTTGAACCAAAGTTGCTGTCTCATTCAAAGCCAGTAAAATGTCGGTACAAATCATTACCTAAGATTGTACCATACCGATACAGTACCAATTGGTTTACAAGACCTTTTATACAACAGGGAAAGAACGGAGTAGACCTCATTTTGTAGTAACCAATTAGATGGGTGCCTCCAACAGACTGCCTGTTTACCACCTTCTAGCATCAGTACATGTTCCTCCCAGGGTGAACATTTGGTGTGTGCAGCAACAGTACACTTCACACATCTCCAATTATTTACCTCTTTACATATCATGCATTCCTACGAAAGAAAAGATGTAGTGGCAGTGTTAATTATGAGAAAATATGTAATTTAAGGCACAAAACTCATACACCAGTTAAATACAATGGCCTTATTGTCAATACCATAGGTCACATACCATTTTTTTTTACAAAAAAACATGTTAGAACATGCGTCAAATAATTTACATTGTTTATGCCTCTTAGTGATGATTTTGTCATACCAGCTGTTCGTTCTAAAATCCAACCTCCAAAGGAATTACATATGCATTCCTCGCAGAACTAGGAAACTTGCCCAAATAATGCAATAGGGAGGGAATCTTCTCAATTTTTTTCTGTAGAAGACAGGAGGCTTACATGAAGAGGACACCTGACAGAAGGACCTAAGGATTTCTGCTTGCTTTTTCTCCTCTTCCTGTTTTTCTCATCATCTGAGAGGACCTTTTGTTTAGGTAATTTAAACTTTGATTCAGCACAGGAACGATGAAAGGCTGATTTGCACTTAGAGACAGTACACCTTATTTCTTCTCCAGGATAGATGTCTCTATAGCATACTTTACACTCAATCTATACATAAATAAAGATACATTGTAATATATACTTACAACAAAATTGGGAAAAAAAATTTACATCAAGGAGATGAAATACTTTGTAATAAACACAATGTCAGTACCCATGAGTTCTCATACCAGAAAACATTTTTATGTTTGGATCTCAAACATTACCAGTCAAGTCTTGAAAAATACAAAACATGTGTTTCTTAGACCGTATCTCACCTTACGCAGTATACAACATATTTTTTTTCCTTCACTGGTTTTCCAACTCCGCCTATGCAGTCTTTTACATAGCCATCCCAAGCTGGGAAAAAGGAGGGTTGTGATAGGCTTGGCGAGCCAGAAAATTCAGCCATCTTATGGAAATGAAACCCAATAGCCTACCCCAACTTGTTTGGGGCAAAGGCTTTGTTGCTGGTTTTCCAACCAATAGATATGTAAAGGTGAAATTGAGTTTAACAGGTTCAAGTACCAGCACTGTGCCACTCAGTTCTACAGCCAAGAAATTTCAAGATTGTTTCTGGTACTATTTCCAAGGGACAAAAAGAAGAAAAAGGGAAAATTTGGGCAGTACCTAGAGGCTCTGAAAAGCTAATTTTGTGCAGCCAAGGAATACCAGTTAGAAGCAAAGATACTGTACAACTATAAATGCCCCCAAAATTTCCTTTATGTATGAAGCAATTCAACCAGTTGAGGACATAATAAGAAGTGGTCAAATAAAATTATCAAATACTCTGAAGGGGTCTACAGAATTGAAAAGATTTTCCTACAATACAAAATTCTGACCATTCTAGGCGCGTTTGTGAGAAAAGGCAAATCACAGTCTATTTCTGATACGCCAGACTTCACCATCCTCTCTTTCCACTCCGCCACATGAGCATCAAGTGGCTTCTCCCCAGTTCTATTGTCGCCACTGCGATCCCTCTTGAGCACCACCGAGGAACCAGCCTTAATTGGCGACCTGAGAAAATCCCAGCGTTCTAAGGTGGAGGTTAGGGTTTGAGCCTGGCTCTCGCCATGTGGCGATTGCGGAGAGGAGGAAGAGGAGCATTTCGGGAGCAAGGGTAGAGGCGAGATAACAGGGACCTGGCTTAGAGGCGGAGGCGGATCCGCCATGAATTGGGGTTAGGGTTTTGGGAGGAGTAGAGTGGGAAAGAGAGAAGAGGAAGTAGTAGTAGTGACCGAGTCTGGCTTGTGGCAGTTTCTCTTTTCTCTCTCATCAACCAAAACGTTTTTCTCTCTGATATTTTACAACACCGTAAAATGGCGGGACCCACATGTCGGTTGGTTTGTTTTTCATAGAGTAACAGTGCTCCTTGTGTAAACATACAAGTTCTCAGGAGTTACAGTAACTGTAGTCGCTGTCTAGTTAATTTGTTCGTCTTTGTATAGCGGGTGTTTTCAGAACAAATGGCAACCCGCTAGAGTAGTTGTAATATTGAGGGGGGAGTAGGAGATTTATGGAAGGAGAGAATGCGGGAGACTAGGCGGGAAAATGAAGAAGGTATTTATGAGGCACCTTCCCTTCTGAGATGCATAGTTTCTTTTTTCTCTCTCTTTTGGAATTGATAAGACATAAAAATAAAATAGACATAAAAAAATTAAAAATTGCATACAAAGGTCTCCTTTTCAAAGGAGTCATCCATTATTTAGTTTAAATATACAATACTGGTCGTGCAAATTTGATGTAACATTAAGAATTACAACGAATCTCTTCTTTTTACATTATTTTGAAGATAATTCATCAGCCTTTTCCGATTTGAGAATCAAAATGTGACCCGTAATTTTTACAAATTAAAAGCATTGTTGGACATACAATGATACAATGTATTATAAAATCATTCCAGAATCATATATTTACATCACGGGTGCCGATGATATGCTTCATTATTTTTTACCCCACCCCCTATCCGACTTCAAACGGTCAAATTTTTTTTACCAATATGACCCAACCCCTGTTCCCCAAAAAGAACTTGATCTGAACATACCGAAGCCTCTTTTGATTGATTTAATGCTAGATAAATTAACCCATCATATAAGAATGCTTTCAAGGCACTAATATGTTTCCAACATAAGAGCATACCATGAGTGCATTTCTCTTTGGCGGTTTGGCCAATTATTGATATGTGGTTATTACAAAGAGGAACACTTAGTATTTCTACTCCATCTCAAACAAAACCAGCATAATGAAATTTCCACTGGAAATAAAAACAGAAGGAAAAAAAAAAAGGTGCCATCATGGATGTAAATCTGAGCTCTAACACATTAAGATATGGGTTTGGCACGGGATAAAGGATCCTCCTTGGATTCAACCCATATCATGAAAATGTAACCAATAATCCACACCATTGCGTATTTGATAGGCACCCAACAGAGGAGGGAGAGGAGGCTTAGTATGCTACCAGTGTATTGAGGATCTTTTATGTACCCAAAAGGGAAACCCGTGACCCAGGGCACTGTTTTGCCAAAACGAACACCATAGTATGTACCTGTTTCACCCAGCAACTGATACACCCTGAAAAGGACAAGATACTGATTAGCACATCAAAAACAATTGTCTTTTGTGCTCTTGTGTGCCTTAATAAGCATCAGGTGTTATGTAAGAGAAATATAAGAGACACTGGCACCAGCATTGGTACATTACTGCAAGAGACAGGACGAGAGCATTGGTATGGCAGTTTCCATTTAGAAAGGTCAACAGACCAATGATTATTTGTAGTAGTGGTTTTAATTCCAATTGAATGTAATTTACCAGTATGTAGAAAGCTAGTTTAGCATAGAGATTTTTTGTTTGCTTAGAAGTTAGAAGCCTCATCAAAGGGATTTACCATCCAGCAAGGTTCATTCTTCCAATCTATATTCCTAACAAACCCTCATAATTTATTATCATTAGCCTCGAAGTTTACAATACAAGACTCCTTTCACAATTAGACTTCAGTCTTACGGTGCCTTTTACTAAATGTCAAGATGAAATGCATGATTAATGCATGCTTTTGCACAAGCAGCTATCATCACTGATATAAAATAAATGATTTTATCTACAACATTGATGCTATATACAGACACTGTGACTACTGAGTCCAGTTTGCCGAAGAAACCAGAACTTTTAAGCATCCTTTCAAAATAGGATAACAACTTTTATTACATGATCTTCTATTATTGCAAACAACAACGCGCCAAATACAATTTATCAGATATACTTGTGCCATTTGGTACTAAATTAGACTACATTGTTGACAAACACAAACACTGACAAGAGGAAGTGATCAAATAGAGAAAGGAAGCTCACTTGAAATTGAGGTACTGTCCCACCGCAAAGAGGAGAACGCAGTACCAAGGAGGCCAAGAGAAGGTAGCGACGGAGAGAAGAGACAAGATCTGAATCGCCTTAAGCACGTGCGAGACCTGAGCCATGCGGTGGCACGGATCTACGCCTCGTCCGCAAAGATGCACCCACTTCTGAGGGTAGTTCCAGAGAGTGTAGTAGAACGGGAAGGGAAGGATTAGCGCCGTGCACCGAGCAATGGTGGCGAAGGCCATGGCTATGGATGTTCGAACGAATATGCCAGGAAGCGCGCGCGAGAGGTGTTTGTCAAAAAGCCTCAGAGAGAAATGAGCTGAGGTGACGCCTGTGGTTTATCGCCGCTACGCCCACGATTCGTTTTCGCTTAATTTCAATCTCATAGGAACAGTACTACTTGCAATAAAATAATACGTTGTGATTAGAATTTAAAATTAACAGATCAAGTTACAAGTGTAAAGCCGAAAATTTAATAATAAACAATTTAAAAAGGAAAAAATAATAACGAAATAAATGTCTCAGAAATCACGAAAATATAACATACACATTCTAAGATTTCAAACCAGTGTTCGAATTCTAAGATCTCGGATCAGTGTTCGAATTCTCAAATCTCGGACCAGTGTTCGAATTCTAAGATCTCGGACCAGTGTTCGGATTTTAAAATTCGGAACGAGTTATTTTGTGTACAACCCACTTCCTTTTCGGATGCCTTTTCTCCTCCATTTCTTTTCTGCCCAAATCTCTTTCTCTTTCTTTACTTTCCTACCTCATTTTTTCTGATTTTTTTGTTCTTCATAAATTAGTTATAAATAGAAAAATTAATAGTTGATAAATGATTTCTTAGTTTAAATAGAAAATTATTTAGATAGAGTAATTAATTCGTAATATGCGTTCATTTGATTAAATTAGTTGTAAATATGTAGATTATTTATAAAAATCCAACATAATAAAATAATACATACTAACATGATAAAATACATAAATATAAAAAAGAATAAATACCAACATGATAAAAAATAATACATAACAACATGATAAAATAAACAAACACAAAATATAAAAAAATGGCATACTTTAACAATTAGTAGAACCTCGAAACAAATTTCGAGTTCTTTCAGTTAATGACTGATGCCTCGATTGGTTGGTAGTAGTTTAATGTTGAGTTGACGCAGCATGAGGGACACTAATTGAGTGTCATGCTGGTTGCGTCTGTGATGCACTCGGAGTTGGTTGTCCGCTAACCGAATGTTGAGCAGATTGGTTGCCAACTTGAAATTCTAATCGACTTAACATTGCGTTTGCAGATCCATCTAGTTGACTTCCTTGTTCAGTTGACGTAGATGCTGCAAATATTCATGGATCTTGTTAAAGAACAATGATTAAACAGAAAAAACATGATCGTAATAAAAAAGACTTTACCGGCATCTGATCTCCTCCCGACAAGTCGACCTCTTTGCTTGTCACACCGTCCTTACATTTCATCCATTACCATTGGAAGACGGATGTGCCTCCTGCGACCCCGACGAATCAGTCTTCTATCTAGAATGATGATTTGTTCGTTATATTCGGGCCATTCACATTGGTTTAGAAAAAGGAATGAGTCAACCCTTCCAGGTATTAAGAAGAGTTTGAGCAGTATAATAAGGTGAGATGAATAGTCAAAACTCCAATTATATGACCCTCATCACCGGTAATGCATGCGAATAAGGTGAGATGAACATGTACTAAGTACCTTCGACGATTGTCACAATCGACAACATACGACCGACTTAAAACACTCGATTTAAAGATTCAGAATCGTTGCTTGTCATGATTCCTTAACGGTATCCATTGTCAAAGCATTGTTCACACATTGCTGGATTAGGAGCTTCATCGTTATCATTCGCTCTCTTTTTTCCAATTGTCTTCAAATATTTGTAAGCTTAAGGATATTGTGCCTTTATAGCTTTCATATTCTCTTTGAATCGACGAGGTTTCTCTTTCGATGCAGCTAACTTAAAAAGTTTTTTCAAATTTTCATCGGGATATTTTTTTATATGTTTTCGACAACATGTTGCATACAATATCGGTGCACTGCATCACTGTTTGCCTCAGACCATCCATATTGGTGATGTTTGAATACCGCTTTGATTCTCTTGTGTGGGTCCGAGATTACACAACTTATTTGGTCTGACCACTTCTCGATGCTACCAACTCATGAATCAACCTCAATTTTCTAGGTTTTCTTGCTCGACAAATCCAAATGCCAACGGTATCAACTGGTTTTTATTACTCGAACAATTTTTTAAGTTTGTTGATTTGCAAAATAATTTTATACTTTACCATTTCTTGTGTTGTGAAGTTATTGTAGGTTGCTGAAATTTCAAACTAGACGCAAGATTAAATCAAGGAAGAACGAGCACTCAAATCTTCAAGATTAGAGCATAAATATCAATTAGGTTTATCAAAACTTAATTTAGTTGATTAAAGATTGGGATTCAATTAGCAACATCCTCAATGAAACAGAATAATTCGTTATACTAGAGTGCAAAATGGTTGGAAAAATTGGCTAAGTTCCGAACCGATCACACTTGACATTATAACGCTACAAATAAAACTGTCCCAAATTGGCTAAGTCCTGAGATCTCCCAGATTTAGCATTATAACGGCGCACCTGGCGTTACAATGCTAAAATATAAAAATCCAGTTTTTGCAAGTCCAAAAATGTTCCAGATTAATCCGTTATAACGCCAAACATGGCGTTATAACGCTAGACCAAATTTCAAATTGCTGCCCATTTTGTCCTGACATGTTCAAGCGTTATAACAATAACTTTTGTACATAACTTGGCATTATAACGCTAAATACAAGTTTCAGAAAAATGCCAAATCCAGCGTCAGAAAATTTTGTCTTGATCTGACTTGGTGTTATAATGCCAAGATTTCTACAGTATCTAGTATTATAACACTAGAACTTGATGACCTAACTTTTGGCATATTTGTACACCTATAAAAAGCCATCTACTTCTACCTTTCTTCCATTCGAAATTAAGCCTATTCTATACCTTCAACGACCACCATTATTGTGCACTCTAGAGCTCATATTATCTTGCTAAATCTTGCTCAAAATCTCAATCTTTACTTAGCTAAATTAAACTATAGATTGTTGAGAGATTGTTTGTGCATTCCATTTTACTATTTCATTATCTATTCATCTTCTCTTTGTGAGCTTGTGTATGATTTGGGTTCAATCATCCTACCGGTGTGTGTAAAGGAGATTGGATTCCACCTTGTATTGTAATTTTGTTTAGTGAAGCGGATCGGGCTTATTACCACAAGAAGCGGGGGCGCCGTGGATTCGGAGATGTACACGGGGCCCAACGACAAGCCAAACTCTGTCAACACTTCTTGAGTCATCCTCTTTCTCTTAACTCTCTCTTATTTAAATTATTACTAGTTGCATTTGTGTGATTGCGAATTACTTGAATTGCTTAATTGATCATATCTTGATAAAATTGCAATTAGGTTCATAGTTAGTTGGTAAACCAAAAGAAATTGAATACTACACCTAGGCTCCTAGGTGTACAAAGTAGTATCAGAGCGGGTTAAGCTTGTGAATTAAGAAAACCGTAATTCCAAGAAAAGGTCAATTTAATACCAACTAATGGCCTCTTATAAACACATAGCTCCACCACATGTGTTAGGGTAAGGTTGCAAACTTTGGCTATTGGAAGAAATGCATTAAATATTATTTAGGTATTAATGTGACTAAACTTAAAGAGTTACTTGATGAGTCGTTTAATGTGACTATGATTAAAGAGTTACTTGATGAGTCCAAAAAAATCTATGAATGTTAAAAATGCTATAATCAATGATCTTAATGATCTTGAGATCAAAGTCAATTTAGATAAATAAAAAAATTAAAAAAAGCACACCATTGGGCTTTTAAATTTGTTATGTTTGTTAAATATTCAAACCATGACACTAAAATTGACTATGATAAGATGTATATTAGTCAAGATCCACATGATAATACCGGTCTTGCATTTGTAAAGGAACAACTTTCTAAAATTGAAAAGCAATCTAAGCCAAATGACAAACATGTTCGAGCTAAGAATTATGCTTATATGTATAACAAAAGACACAATAAGAAAACCAAATTCGCCGAACTTAATTCTCGAAAGGTGGTAACCAAACCTAGAGTTAGAAATAATTATAGGATTACCAACAAACATAGAGCTCAACCATCAAAGCTTTATGTTAAAAATAAGTATGGTAGATTCCATAAGCTACACAAGAACAGGGACAGTGAATATCACTCCCTTGGAGATTTTGTGAGCAATAAAACAAAATTAATTTAGTATATTAACCTAATATATTGCCCTCTAGTTTTTCGATGGATATGAATTAATTCCCTATCGTTTTAATCATTAATTTATATTGAAAAACTAACGAAATTAGAGTTTTAATAAAACAAAATTTATGCAGTAATGCGTGCATAAATTTATTGGTTTTAAATATATATTAGAAATTGCATTGTGGCGTACTGCCGCTTCTTTTTTTTTTTTGAAGAAATCTTTTGTATTAGAAAAATAAATAGTCAATTATACTAACTTCAATCTTTTTGTTAAATAATATTATTCTACTGAAATTAGAGTTATATAATAATAAATATCATACATCTTTCTTAAATTCTTTTGAAAGCATGATGATTTATATGAAATGAGGAAAACATGAACATTAGTGGCATTATTAATGTTATTAATGATTTATATTGAAATTAATGACGTGAAATTAATGGTACGTCTTATTAATGACGTGTCGCGTGTATGATAACCTGAACAGTAGACACACGTACAATACAAAACGAATAGCAAAATGACGAGTCAGAGTGTCAGAAAATTGACACGCCGACATTGAACAAACTTTATATAAAGTATTGATATTGATTCCATCATTACTCAAAGTTTTATATATAGTATTGATTGATTCAATCATTACTCATTAGTGGGATTCACCGAACCAGAGAAGATTAATTAATTTTGAACTCCGACGAATGACATTTCCTTCTTCCTCTAAAAATAATGTTTGGTTGGCGTTTGATTGTTATATGTTTGTGGTTCATGTCATGTGTGATATATTTCATTGTTTTCAGCTTTCTGTTTTTATGAAAATCCCATGTGTTTCTAGTCGGGGTTAGCAGTTTCTCTATGCACAATGTACTCTTTGTATTAGAACATGTTTCAGTTTATCTTTGTTGCCACAATTTTGCTATTTTAAATGCAGGAGCTAGAACTGCTTGTCTGCTGTTTGTGAGAAGGTGATGGACCATTGTCAGTACAAACATGGTGAAGGATGTGACAACATGACCATGATTCTAGTTCAGTTCAAGAAGCCTGACCAATCACCATCTGTCACCTCATATTCTTAAATGTTTCTGCATGAAAATATCTGACCGCACACTGACCTTCTAGTACATCGACCCGAATCCGCTGTAGCGCAGTACCGCGCTACAGCAAATGAACGTTCTGGATCGATTGTCAGCTCGTGATCGACCGCCAGCAATGAAAACCAAGAGGACTTTTATATTATGACACGAATCTTGATGCAATCAGTGAAAATCGAACGATTCAAGTGCTGCGCTACACCGTGCCGCGCAGCACCAGATCCGGTTCCATAATACACCATTGAGTGTCTGTGGATTGGGTGTAAATAGTTCGCAGGATTTTGTTGGTACATTTATATCTTTTGCTTCTCTGCAATGCATTTAGACAGTATATATCTTACATTTATATTTGTATTTGTTTTTCGTTTTTTTTTTGGGAATTGTACGAGTTATATCAAATGCCCCTACCTGGCTGTCTCACAGCCTGAATTCTAGTGTTGTCAGGTACATCAAAAGTCGACCTTTCAAAGTGAGCATAGAACGAACAATCTATCAAGTTTGGACTCAAGAAACCACTACCAAAGCCAGCTACTTTCATTAGAGATAGCCTGATTCTGCATAGATGCAATTCAAGTTGGAGAAAGTGGGGAAGGCAGAGAAGAAATGCACTTCACAGTTGACAAAATTGGCTGACATTCAATTATCTGTCGACCTAGTAATACATTAGAAAGGTTCCTCAAGTAAATCAGACAAATTTAATAATCAAATCTCCATATCTTGAGCTGATTTTTCCTTCTTTGCCCTTTTCTTCTTCTCCTTCTTCTTCCCTTTAGAAGCTCTTTTAAATTCTTCTTGCACCGGCGGTTGGGTCTCTAATAATCTCTTATGTAAGACTTCAAAAGGATCTTTCATGAAAGATGGGTCTTTAAGTACAGCTTGCATTCTGGTTGTTTCTCTTTGCCTAAATATTAAAGGGATGGAAATATTTTCAAGTACTACATTGTAATATATATGATTTATCTGTTCAATGAACTGGTAAATTAAAATATGATATACCAGCACAAACTGCTGGAATCAAACAGAACCATCAATATGCATTTACCAGTAACCCAACCTTTTCATAGCACAAGAAGGAACCTAATAAAGCCCTTCACATGATACAGCGCAAGAAATATATAATGCTATCTTATTAAAAAAGAAGATACATATAACAATTCTCTTACAAGAATTTTTTTTGAACTACACTTAATCACAAACCAGGTATACCAAACTATGAATCCGACTTGATACCTAAATAGGTATATTGAAAAGACCAAAGCTGTACAATGATGCAAAAAGACTTATATGAGAGAGATAGCAAGAGTAGGAGGAGCATACACTAGGGTTTGTCTAGACTTGCAATTGATCTTCTCTTCTTTGGTTACAGATGTTTTTGTTGCTAGGGTTTCCAAATCAGGAAGAAACTCAGAAAGATCTGAAAGATCATACGCCTTCATCTTTCTCTGTCGGGTCCTCAACTTCTTTTTCTGCACAATCTACATGTACAAATAGGTGTCCAAAGTGTTATCTTAGAAAATCATAATTTTTAAACCCTCGAGTATACTTCAAAAACAACTAAACAACATTAACACAAGAAAAAAATAATATTGTGGACCTATTCAGTTCAAAGTGGCATCGCACCACAATAGGCTAACAGTTAAATACATATATCAATTATATGTAAATGTCATTTACTTTGCTGTTGCTCTTTTTCGCTATAGCATCTTGCACTTCTGAAAAGCGAAAAGAAAAAAACACATGTTTATTTAGAACAAATTCCATATATCAATGAACAAAGGGAGAAAATATTTAAAAGGAGAGATTGTAGAGGAATTACTGTTGATGAAGTTCAATTTCTTCTCAAGTTTGTGCATAAATCTGCCCTTTGGGTCTTTAGTTTTTGATCCAGACCTGAAAAGAAATCATGACTTTCATCAATAAAAAGTATCTGCTTAATTTCATGCCTTTCAGAAAAATGGTAAGCAAATTGAAAGTTGAAAGGCATGTGCATAATTCAGTAGAAACATATATATATGAACAAAAAGGAAATACCTTACACCAATTAATCCCATTGAATTGTATCTCCTCTAGAACCGAAGGAAAACAAAATTCCTGAAAGAAAAATATTAGAGGCTTTATAAAAATGAGAATTCAATTCGACTACCAAATTATTTTTCTAGATCACAAACTACAACAAAAAAATAAAATAAAATAAGGTTTACGAAAGAAACCCTAGACTTGTTGGCAGGGGAGACCTCGAGAAGTACAACCGTCGACTTGGTGCGACCGATGCCTGCGAGCCGGACAACAAAAGATAGCTGCTAGACTAGTCAATCGGGAGGTGGCGTGGTGGTCGCCAAAGGGAGAAGAGAAGAGAAGAGAAGAGAAGAGAAGAGAAGTGTGACTCGCCGCCGCTGGCGAGAGAGCGACGAGAGAGAGTCGAAACTTTTTGAGTTCGTGAATAATTCATTAAACCTAGAACAAAGAGGAACTAATTTTCTCCGCATAGTGAGAACTTCTCCTCTGCACCCTTAGATGAGATCCAACGAGATCCAACGGTTACGGTTAGACAGTTTTTTTTTTATCGCCGTTTCCTTCCACCTCACGTGAAATATGGATACATCTAATTATTATTTTTCATTGTGTTATAAGGCAAAGAGTACAAAGTTTGTATCAGATGTACGAATAAACCAAAACAGAAAAAAAAGCGAGTGTAGTTTACATCCGTGAAAGATATTTTCAAATTACAGTGATTCAATACACATAGGATAGAACTATAGAAGAGCTATCCACTGTAATATATAAATTGCTCAAGTTACAGTGGTTCAGTACACAGGATGCATGTAAAACTGATACATTTTGTGTGCACTGTAACTTGCTCAATTTATTACAGTAAGTACCCATTTTTCTTCTATGCGACATAAAAATGTGATTTTGTATCTCATTTGGATATGAAATTTCAAACATTGAATGAAGCATGGTCAATTTAAAGTTATTATGGTGGAAGAATTGATTTTGGAGTAAGAAAAAAGCTTTGGTTCTAAGAGTAAAAAAAATGAGCATATTAATATATCACAATTTTATAATAAAAAAAAATATTATTATAATATATATAATACATAAGTTACTATATCAAAAAATTGATGAATGGTCCAGTGGTTAAGTGTTTGAAATGTGTTAGACTTGATTCATATTCGAACATCGTTGCCTACATTATTTATAACGAATTTTTACTTTAATCACAAGTTCTACGTGATCTTATGTGGCGAATTTCTTGAGAATGATTGCGTTGAAATTCAAAATTTTCTTAAGAATACTGCAGATGAAATTTGATCGAATGGCTGTTACACAGTCCGTCCAAAATATCATTAAATCAGAAGACTTATGTGTTTTGTCATTCAAGCTCCTAAACAAAGAGTAGATAATTATTATAGGGACATTGAATATCAAACAAAAAGAACAAGTTAAGCATTGGTTATAATATTTTGACAAAAGAGAAATTAATTTTTTTATCACTACAAAATTTACAAATTGACAAAATATAACCGCAGAACTGAAAATTGATAAAATTTCTCCTAAAATTAGAAATATTTCTTTACCATATATTATAATATTCAATGTTCCTTTTGTTATAATCTAAAAATTATTATATGAGATTGGCTAAAAATACAAAACTTGTTAAATCTAAAAATTGCTTCTCTCTTTCTCTCATCTCTACCTCTGTTCTCTCTCACTCACTTCTGACAAAAAGGAGATAAAGAAAGAGAGCCTCCACTTGTGCCATGACCGAGGCAGCTTCCCCCCCCCTCTCTCTCTTCCCTACCGAGATCGTCCTTGTGCACCTTCGTCTCTGCCATGACCTGAGGTCGCCGCTTCCCCACTTTTGATTCACTTCTCTTCTCCCTCCGAACTCTACCCCTTCTTCTCTCCAAATCGAGATCCAAACTCTTGTACCGATTTGATGTTCTTCGCTCCACCTCCGATCTACCATTCTCCTTTCTGCTTCCTCTACTACGATCGGAGGTTGCCTCCTGCAACTAAGCTCAAGCTTTTCTATCAAAATAAAAAAAATAGGACATGGACAATTTGGAATTTAGAA
The DNA here is from genome assembly GCA_964058865.1 of Eleocharis quinqueflora. Classification (NCBI taxonomy): domain Eukaryota; kingdom Viridiplantae; phylum Streptophyta; class Magnoliopsida; order Poales; family Cyperaceae; genus Eleocharis; species Eleocharis quinqueflora. The sequence continues at coordinate 29,591 of CAXKVX010002726.1, forward strand.
AGTAATATGATGATAGTGGCAAAAAAATCCAATTATGATTTGAATGGTAATTTACTAATTTCCTATTTTGTAGTAATATTTTATCAATTTATAAGTTATGTAGATGAACAAACTAATTGTTCCTTCATAAAATTTCAATTAATATGTATAATTGAAAGAAAACTCATGTGACAGCTTTCCTTGGTGTCTTCCATCTCCTGATCCATTAGCCAATCAGGTGGCTTCTTGCGATACTTTGCATTGCCTTCAGATAAATATCTTTCTGAGATATGACTGAAGGCAATACAAGGTATTGCAAGAAGTAACATGAGAGACTAAAAAGGCAGAACAACAGGAGATGGAAGCTGCATGCGAGGAAAAAGCTGACATGCTGTTTTTATTCATTTATATATATTAGACAAGAAATTCATCAATAAGTCACAATTAATTTGTTCTTTCTGCTTTGTTTTTAATACTTATATGTTTTATTTCATGTTTGGATATGATTGGTAAGGAAGGACAAATATGTAGTTGTAACCGGATATATTTTTATTTTTATTTTTAATACTTATATTTTCAAGAAAGATGTGTATAGCATGTGAAACAATAATTGAACTGTAATACATAAGTGAATAAAAAATGAAAGATCAAGAAGAAAATGAGGTGCAAATTTATTAGTGTTGCTTACCAGAGAGTAGATGAATTGGTCAATAAAATTTCCTTTGCAAGCAGCAAGCGTGTCCTCAACCATTCCTCCAAATATTGCTACATATTTTTATTTTTATTACTCTTCTTTCCATCACCTTCATCGGAATGAGCTACAGGAAAATTCTGTATAATTCAAGAGATGAACAGTCTTAGAGTGTAATTCTCAAATTGTGTCAGAAGAAAACTACCTCTTCTGGCTTTATTGATACCTCAAGAAGAAGAAGAAGAAGAAGAAGAAGAAGAAGAAGAAGAAGAAGAAGAAGAAGAAGAGAAGAAGAAGAAGAAGAAGAAGAATTATATTCTCGATTCTTAGAAAATTAGCTACTACAAAAAAGAGTGTCTATGTACATCCTACAAGAGTGTCCTATCTAGTTTATTTATAGGAAAACACAACAATCTTTTTTCTTCATAAAAAATAATTAATACCAGCTATCAATAAATTCTAAATCAGTTTTAATCACGGTGGTTTTGCGCCGCTGTTTAAAAAACCCTAAAAGAGTAAAAGTGCAAAATTTCAAAACATATATATATATATATATATATATATATATATATATATATGTCGCTTAGTTTTGATTTTCCGCTGCTGTCAATAATTTAGTACCAGCTGGCAATGAACCCTAAAACCAATTTTAACCATCAACGTTACTTCGCGTCGCCATTTAAAAAATCCTAAAAGTACCAAACTTCAAAACCTAGTTTTAATCATCAGTGTGGTTTTCCACTGCTATTTAAAAATCCTAAAACTTAAAAATATATATCTATATATATAGATAGATAGGCTAGAGTGTTCCATGGAGCACCAAACCGCTAATGCTCCACATCGTATCCGTAATTTGATAATTCCAACGGCCGATCAGAACTGTTGAACATGATCTACATATTGAAATCTACTTGGAGATCGAATTTTACATTTTTTTTATTTTTTTTGCTATTTTTTAGAGAGGTAGAAAAATCACAACTTCTGTTGGTTCATAAACCGTTTGATTAGCAACTTTTCTACCTTTTTAAAAAATAGCAAAAAATTCAAAAAAAATATAAAATTCAATCTCCAAGTAGATTTCAATATGTAGATCATGTTGAACGGTTCGGATCGGTCGTTGGAATTTTCAAATTGGAGATAACGGGTGTGGAGCACGAGCAATTTGGTGCTCCATGGAGCACCCTAGCCTATATATATATATATATATATATATATATATATATATATATATATATACTAGTAATCGTACCCGTGCACAACAACCGGAGAATGTTATGTAACAAAACAGAATATTTACTAAGGGAAAAATATAGAAAAATGAAAAAAATTTAACTATTCAACGATGTCCAACGATAAATAAAGTATTTAATTTGGATTCATTTCAAAAACAAAGCATAATAAATGAATAAATGATAGTGTGAAGCGGCATCATGCGGCATCATGCGGCGCCATGCGACGTGAGGCATAAAGCATCGAAGGGGCGTCGTGTGGCGTGCGGAAGCGAAGCGGTGTCATGCAGATTACAGCGGCGTCATGCGACTTTTTTCCTAAGCTTGAAGCGGCCGAGCAGTGTCATGTGACATCATGCAGATTTCAACAGCGAAGGGGCATCATGCGGCTTGCAAAGGCTTCATGCGATGTAAAGCGACGTCATGCAGCTTGGAGCGTGAAGCGTGGAGCAGCGTGCAACGACAGAGCGGCCTACAACGACGTCCTACGCCATCAGGCGTCGTGGAGCGGCGTCATGCGACGTGGGGCGTAAAGCAACAGAGCAGCGTCATGCGTCGTGCAGCAACATGATGCGACATGCAGCGATGTGATGTGGCTTGCAGCCTAAAGCGGTTGAGCGACGCCATGTGGCCTGCAGCGGCATCAGGCGACGTGGAGCAGCGTCATGCGACATCATGCGACATGAGGCGTCAAGCGGCGGAGCGACATTGTACGGTGTGCAGTGATGGAGCGATTTAATGCGGATTGCAGTGACGTCATGTGACTTAGAGCATGAAGTGGCAGAGTGGCAGAGTGGCAGAGCGACGTCATGCGACAACATCGACGTCATATGGCATCATCCGGTGTCATGCGACGCAATGCGGCGTGCAACAGTGAAGCGGCGTCAAGAAAGCGTATGGTGACGGGGCTACCGCTTCCTGTAGTCCAGTGCTAACTTTGAACTTGATTATTTTTAGGTACCTTCAGTGGATTTGCTCGGAAACATTCTCGTTGGATAGAAGATGTGATGCTCTTTCTAACGAGCCCTTACGTCTATTGTGCGTCACAGCGGTTTAGCCCGAAGAAATGCAAGGATGTAACTACTTAATACACGATCCTCGGTACTTGGCCAATTTTCAGAAGGTAAGCACTAATCTTTTTTGTTGCTTTTGGATTTGATTATTTTCTTTTGCTTTAAGCAAATATGCTCGAATTTGATCTCGTGGGATAAAGGAGGTGACGCTCCCTCTAGCGAGTCCTTATGCTTGTTGTGCGTCACATCGATTTAGCCCGGAAAAACGCTTGGATGTAGCTACTTGATACACGATCATGGGTACTTGGCCAATTTTCAGAAGGTAGCCACTAATCTTTTGTGATCGCTAACTTTGAATTTGATTAATTTTGTTTGCTTTAAGCGGATTTGCTTGAATTTGATCTTGTTGGATAGAAGAGGTGATGCTCTTTCTGACGCTCTCTTACGCCAACTGTGCGTCTTAACGACTTGGCCTAGAGATATACCAGATACTGATAGTCATACTTTGTTTGGGACAGATTCATAAACAACATTCAGTTATGTTGGATATTTGTATACATAAGCTTTACCTGGGAAGCAACTTCACAGATAATTTAGCAAATAAGATCTACCATTATATTTGTCTATCTTTGTGTTTATTTTAATTTATATGTATGGGTATAAACAGATATAAAATAAATTCCTTTCAGAATCATATTCCAGCCGAATTTAGCAATCCAGCTTTTTCTTTAATTTTTCAATAAGTCACATTTAAAGACAGGCAAATATAATCGTACAGTTAATATCACTTACTATACTGATAACCACACATAGTCCGAAATTTGTGTTTCTATGCTTCAATGATATACACTGATTGCTTAGTGGAACATGCGCACTTACCAATTCCTAAATTCGTCTTTTGTACAGTGCTTAGCATAGCATAGTTATTCTTAAGTTGGCACATCAATGATTAGCGTATCATAACAATTCAAAAAATCAAACAAGCAAAAATAGATATGAGGCATATGAATTTGAATCATTGTTCATTCTATGTTTGTCAAATTGTTTGTGACTTTTGATTGATGTGAAATTATGTTTTGCAGATAGAAATATATCAATTGCCTTTTCTCGATTTTTTCCTTGTGTTACTGAACTTTGGACTAATTGTTTGGACGGTCAAAATTTTGACCGTCCAAAATCGTTTTAATCGTTGACGTTAGACCAAAGGTCACTAGAGAACTCTAGATCACTTTGAATAATATTTGAGGGCAAAGATCACTCATGTATTTCTCAAAAAAAAAAACCTCAAAATTACATATTTCTCCCTCTAATTTCTAATGTTACGTATTTTCCCTTTTAAACTTTTAAAACTCACGGATTTACCTAATTTATTGTCTTTTGTATTAAAACTTATTCCAAATGTGTAAAATACCTCTTTTATCCTTAATAAAAAACATACAAAATATGTAGTTTATTTAAGAATAATGTCGATCTTATATTGATCGATTTCTGAGAGTAAATTGTTTATTTATCTACTTTTGTTGCATACGCAAGAGTATACCTAAATGTCACCGTATATGCGGAAAGAGTACAAAATGAATAGTTTTCTCAGAAACCGATCAAATATAAGATCGACATTTTTCTTAAATAAATTAAATATTTTTTATACTTTTAATTAGTGGTAAAAGGGATATTTACACATTTAAAATAAAATTTAATACAAAGAATACAGTAAGATGGATAAATTTGTGAGTTTTTGAAGTTTAGAAGAAGAAATACGTAATATTAGAATTTGGAGGAGAGAATACATAATTTCGAAGTATTTAAGGGGGAGATATGAAATTCTGCCAAAATAATATGCAGACCGTTAGAAATACAAGTATACAACCCTTAGAATTCATTTTTGAAATTTTAAATTAAAATTTACAGCATTTTTTTAAAATTCTTTAATTAAGACAGACCTTAAAATAACTGTTTCCTGTATTTTCGGCTTTGTTCTTATTTTAAAAGTTATGAAACGAGAACTTATTTAATTAATTAAAGACAGCTGTCAAAAAATCTATTTCTTTTATTAGCATCATTTTAATTTATCATAATAAACACAATAGTTGTTTTTTTAAATTAAGTCGGTTCTATTTTTAGATTACTAATTAAGATGTAAATTATTGGAAGATTGCATCCTTTCACTTCTGTACTTTTGGGAGAGCTGTTAAAATTTTCCCTGTAAATTGAGAACTAGCTAGCTAGGTGCTGGTTATTATTGAAGATAACAGAGAAAAATGTCTCACCCGGAGTCACAGCTTGCGCGATCAGAAAACATATTTCCGGTGCCGGTGCCGGTGCCGGTGCCGGTGCCCGTCGTAATTCCGAGCTCATTAGCTCACAAGGAATCAGGAAGGAGTACATCCATTGAAGCAACTAATCCAGAACCATCATCACCCAAAAGGGTATGGATCTCAGAATGCTTTGATGCCGCAATAGATAACACAGAGTTTGAAACCGGATACGAGGAAGTTACGAGTCAAAAATACTACACCATGGTTAACTGGTCAAGTGAAATGCGAATACCGACCGATCGTGCATCTGAGCTGGCTTTCCAAAACTCCGTAATACTTGAGGCGTTGCGTAAAGGTGATGACGAGGAAGATGGTTTTGTTACCATTCCATTTGATGTAACTAGTGCTCCTATCTGGAATGATGTGCGCGAAGCTGAGGACCGACTTTACTGGGAAATCGGGTTTGCAGCCTCCGGTGAGAGCACTCCTATTGCCGATGATCGTTGCCTGCCAACTGATCTACGCTAGATGTTCAGTTGTCGCGTAAACATGCATGTCACCAGAATACCTCCTTTCCGTTTATCAGGGATCGATCGATCGATTTGCTCCGGCTAATTACTCTTGCGATGTAGGAACTAATTTAGTTTAGTTTAGTTTAGTTTAGTTATTTTGTTATATACACGTTGATCATTTATGTTGTAAGAATTCATTCATATGGTATAATAATTGAAAACATCCAATCAGCATACACAATTAATTTTAATTTTACAATCTCCTTTAAAAAAGTAATTTAATTCTATTAACACTAAAATTAATTTTATGAGTAGCAGAAATGTAGGAAAATATACGCTAACTCCTAAAAATTCTGATTTTTATTTAGTAAAATAATACATACAGTTTTAAATATATATTTAGAAATTTGAAAATGAAATTTCAGAAAATGGGAGTGTTGAAAATTTAACGCATCCGACCAGAGCCTTCAAAATTTCCAATGGGCTGACACGTTAAAAAATTTTACTCATCGGACTTGCACATTAAACCCGTATCTTAATTTTAGCCTTAAATTGTACTAATTGTAAATTAATTTGACACGATGAAAATTTACTAAGTATATTTGCACACAAAATAAAAAATTTCGTCATATGAATTTGGACACATTGCCAAACTACATGTAAATAGCTCCCTGTAATAATATTTATATCAATGAAATTAGGGGGAATTACCTCCTTTTCTTCAAAAAAAAAAATAAGTTATGAACTTGTAGCGCTAGTAAAATCTGTGCAAAAAACATTCAAAATTTTTATAGCAGCTAAATGTGATGGATAAATCATTCTGAGCTTTCTATTGTCGCGAATTTTCACAAAGTCCAGATAATTGCCAAAACTTGTGCAACATCACTTGAGGTGATATAAACATCTCTAAAGAAGGCCTTTTAAAGCACTGCTACCTATATAGTTTTGATTTGGCGAGACACTTTTTCTTTGAGTTCTCTCATTTAATGTGTTTTCTTCTTCATCATTGTCTCCAACTCTCTTGAATATTCTTCATCCAATGCATTTGACTCCCCATCAACTCTTTCACCGTGTGTTTCTTCAACATCTTCTTCATTAATGTATAATTCTTTCTTGTGTCAATTCATCATTTGTTGCACCTTCGTGTGTAAAATTTCCATCATCATGTGGATCACTTGTACCTACAACATCCTTATCCTTTTTGGCTTTATTAGTAATACCTTCTTCAAACTTGATATGTACAGACTCAACAATAGTTTTTGAATGAGGTAAATATATTATGTAAGCTCTACTTGTAGATGAATAGTCTACAAATATTTCTTCTAAAGATCTTGAATTGAATTTACCTAAACTCTAAGATTGGTCAAGTACAAAATATTTTGATCCAAATACCCAAAAGTAAGAAATGTTAGACTTATATTCTTTTCAAATTTCATACGAGGTCTTGTTGGTCAAAGGTCTAACATATACATAGTTACATATGGTATTTACCGCTTCGGCCCAAATGAATTTTGGTGTCATGTACTCATTAAGCGTTGATCTAGAAAGTTCTTGCAAATTGGTTTTTGCGCTCTACTACACCGTTTTGTAGAAGTGTTCTAGGAGCATAGTACTCATGTTTGTAACCATTTCTAGAGAAAAATTCGTATAACCTTGAGTTTTCAAACTCACCACCATGATCACTATGAATGAAAATTATCTTTACCTCTCTCTGATTCTCAACTTGTGAACAAAAGTCAATAAAATATTCACAAACCTCTTATTTGTATCTCATAAAGTTAACACATGTATACCTACTAAAGTCATCAACAATAAAAAAATACATATCTTTCCTTGGCCAAACTAGGTATGTTAATTGGTCTAAACAAATTCATGTGAATAAGTTCTAAATACAGTTGAAATTCGGTTGAAATTCGATCTTTTGGCTTAAAACTAGTCTTGGTTAGTTTACCATTCATACCAAGCATCACACATGCTATCAACATTTATCTAGAGATTGGTAGACCACGAAGTAACTCAAGATTGAATAGATTCTTAATACAGTTGAAAGAGGTATGACCTAACTGTCGGCACCATAACCATGAGACGGAATTAGTTGCATTTAGACAAAGTTCACCGGTGATGAAATGATTGATATGAAGGTAGTATACATTTTTTGTTCTTTTATCGGTATAGACTAACTCATTAGTGTTGTTATGGTATAAGGAGCATTCTTGGTCATTTCCACATAAGCATTCTTGCATTGCTTTTTTCCAAGATTCAAAATTTCCATTTCGTACAAGCTTTGAAGGTTCAACCATACTTGTGTTACAATTCATGATGATCAAAATAGCTAGGTATGAACATGTGGGCTCTGATACTAACGAGCTAAGGTGAAGTGATAGTTCGAAAGCGTTTACAATAATTACAATTCAAATTTTTAGACCTTAATCACTTAGCTAAAGTTTCAGGAAGCAAGTACTAAGAGAAATTGAGCAAATCAAAATAACAAAGTGCAAGTATATTAAAAAGAGAGAGTAAAGAGCAAGAGAGATCAAGAGAACACAAGAACACGTAATATAATGTAGTTCGGCCTACAAACAAACTAGGCCTACCTCCACCGGACTCTCAGAACCAAAACTTCCGGGACCGACTCCACTAAACAATAAGTGTTCTTTACAATTGCGAAACATATCTTTGATTTCTTCTCAATAGGCAAACCAATCTTAGATTCCTAAACCTATGCAAGAGGCTACACTACTCTACAAGATAAAAAGTTCGATTGACTACACAATCAAGGACATGGATGCACTACTTGACAACACAATGTAATGCACAAAAGGCTAGAAACAAGCAAGAATATGTGTTCTCGGATTGACAATTAGATGATTGTAGTTATCCTAAGTCACTCAGGCGGAGAAGGCTCTAGTGCTCTTTCTGGTGCTTAATTGAATGCTTGAAAGCTTGGAGAGAGTTTCAGATGTCTTTCAGGTTCATACCCCCAAGGTATATATAGGGTGAGCACATCTTAAAGTCTTGGAGTCTTGATTTTGAGCTCTTGCTTTAAAGAATCCCACAATGCGTTAAAGAATCTATTATAACGGATTGGCAGCTTTCAAGAATTGCCATTCTTTGCTTGAATCACTAACTTATGGGGCCCTCTTCAGCAGGAACCCGTTGTGACGGGTTGGGAACCCATTGTGATGGGTCTCTGATGCATTATAGTAATGCATGCCTCTGGAAATCCTTCACTGCTCTAGATCTTCTCCTCTTGAACCCGTTGTGACAGATTGCCCGTTGTGATGGGTTCAGCATGCGTTATGATTACGCATGGCTCTGAAATTGTTCAATTTGCTTGCTCTTGATGTTTTTAAGTATGTCTTGACTTGTATATGCATGTTTTAGCATTTTCATCATCATTGTGTTAACATGCATCTCACCAAAACTCAATTGTGCAAGGTTAGTACTGATTTGTTTCGCAAATATAATCCGTAGGCCTAGTTTGTTTGTAGGCTGAACTACATTATATTGCGTGTTATTGTATTCTCTTGATCTCTCTTGCTATTTACTCTCTCTCTTTACTATATTTGCACTTTATTATTTGATTTGCTCAATTGATCTTAGTACTTGCTTTCTTGTGATTTTAGCTAGGTGATTAAGGTTCGAAAGTTTTGAATTGTAATTGTAAAAAACGCTTCCGACTAGCACTTGACCTTAGGACCTATTCTAACATATATGACATAGGTTTACTTGACAAAAAAACTATAAAGGTTATAAACTCTGAGATACAGCCTTTGGATCGAAAAATTGTTGTTGACCAAAAGCAGGAGTTGCATTGGATAAAATTTGCAAGGAGTTGCTTGCCTATGCTTTACGTTTAAGTTGGGTGACGTGCTCAGCAGATCTAACTTGATTAGAACTATGGTTCCTGAATCGATTACAAATAAGGAAATGGTAATTGTAGTAGGAGTCATATCTTTTATGTTAATTGACCAAAAATGCACCGTACGTATACCCTATAAATTTATTATTGTAGATGTCTTTTTTTTTCTCTCTTTGAAAATCGAATTCCTTGATCTTCTTCTTAGCCTATTAGCAGCATGAGAAGCACGAGCTGACCCAAAGACTCATTACATGTCGGATGGGAGAGAGAACTCATGTACGTACTCATATGGAACTTATGATATATCGTGTTAATCAACTGGAGTTGGCCAAAGTGGAATTGGACCATTAGCTTATTATTGATACAGTACTGGATATCTCCAGCCATCTTATGACAAGTTTGTCAAAGATTACCTCACAAGAGGCATGGAGGTAAACTTTGATGACTTGCAGTACATGCTTGAGCTTTATGAGGTGATCGAATTGATATGGGATGATATGATAAAAATGGTTTGAGGTTGTCAGAATTTTGGCTTTTTGGGATGATCAAGAAGATGGAGAAGGTAGCACCATTAATGAGCTCAATGAAACTTTCAAAGCTTGAGGGGGTTGGCAACCTAGATCCTAGAGCTTTCACTTCAGATATAAATCAAATTCATACTTGGCATCTTTGCAAGTGAAGATATTTATCAAATTAACATTTTGGTTATATTAATATTATCCATTTCGTCTGTTATACGTTCGTTATTCGACAGTTTTAATAGATAATGCTAAGATACGAATAAGCCTTCTTTTTTACAAACGCGAATGAAATATGAATAAGACTAGTCTAAAACAGATATGAATACAAAACATGGATCCTTTATTTTTATAGAGGTAGTTCCTTGATGACTTATTTTCTAAAATTTGATGTCGAAGAGATTTTTTGGTGTTTCATTTCTCAATGTGAAGCAAAAATCAACAACAAACATGGAGTGTGAATAAAAAAAAAATCATGTTTTTGTACATCACTATCAATAGATTCACTCAATTTCAAAGAAAAAAATATTTTAGTATCCGTAAAATCAAAATAAAGATTGAAAAAGATTGAATTCATATAACAATTTTCGAATTATAACACTCTCAATTACTTCAAGCATAAAACTTCGAAAAAATATCTACTCACAATCTTAACTACGAGTCGGTTTGAAATTGTCAAACTCCAGATACCACCAACTAATCTACATAGATAGTTATCCGGATCTTTGACACAAATTAAGGTGATGCATCCGATGATGCAACCACTATGACAATTTAGACATATTGCGTCTACATTCATGACCCATATGAAATTGACACTGGCGAGAATCATTTTAGCCCGTATCAATTCATCAAATTCTTTAGACCTGGCGACAGTGGCAGATTCAGAGGTCCAGTTAAGCTCGGACACTGAGCTTGATATCAAGTTCGGACACAAATACGCTAATATCCACTAAAATATCATTAAAAATTCATTTTTCACTACAAAAATAACAAAAATACGCAAAATTTCGCATTTTTTTAAAATCAAGCCCGGACACTTGTCCGGCCTTGCCCTAAGGTGGATCCGCCACTGAATAGTGACAAAAAAAACTTGGCTTGGCGTAGTAATTTCAAAACTAAAAAAATTAAAAAAAATATACATCTATATGTAGTTTTTTTTTTAAATAATTGCAAAAGTACACTTAAGATTTATGATGAATGTGAAATATGTTCCATCCTGAAACTTTTTTCCAATCAAATATCCTGGCTTTATTCATGCATGCTCATGCAAGACGTGTACCGATCTTTGCAAATACTATATTCTCATTTTTAGTTGTTAATTCTATTTTTTCTAAGTCATGCAAAAATTTCTTCTTCAGATTGTCAGAATCACACTTTTAAAAATGACCAAGGTTTAAAATAGCAATTCGCACGATTTAGCATTGGAGGAATGATTTAACATTTAGCGTTTCAATAAATTACCATATCGATATTTATATCATATCACTTTATTTCAAATGATATTAAATATATTATAATTAATACAATTTATATGCTTGATAATAACATATAATAGCAATTTGGTATCACAAAATACATTTTCAACTACTAATATCTTAAATAATTTATAAATAATTTATAAACAAGTATGTTAGTATTTCAAAAGTACAAATAAAAAAACACCTAAAATTTTGATCCGCTAAAAATAACAATTAAGCAATAAAAACAACCATATCACTGCTAAAACGGCTATATCATCACTAAAACCACTATATCATATTCACTTTATCGACCGCTATATACGTTATATCATCAAAAACCGCTAAAACCACATTTTTCAATAACATTATAGCTCCAAAAATGCTAAAACCACTATATCGCGATAAAAATGGCGCTATTTAAAAGCTTGAAAATGACACACAATGATGAGGTCTTCAAAAGGCATAAAACAGATTTGCATAACAAATCATAAATAACAATTTAAGCCCTGCTACATCTCGAACTCAGCAGCAAATTAAGCTATAAGCTCAAGAAACAAAAATCCATGGCTTGCTTTTCCTTCTTGCCTAGTTTTC
>CAXKVX010002727.1:0-38358 GCA_964058865.1 Eleocharis quinqueflora
CTTAATTGCTGGGTGGTAAACATGAAATAAAACATCACAAAGCATCTTATCCTACTACGAAAAGTGTTTCTTGTCTGAATACTTCATTTATGGGTGGTAACCATTAAAGAAAACACCACAAAACATCATATCGTACTAAAAAGTGTTTCTAATCATAATAATTCATTTGTGAGTGGTAATATTTCAAGAACACTCTACAAAGCATCAAATATTACCACGAGAAGAGTTTTTCTCCGAGTACTTCATTTAAGTGTTGTAACAATTCATTAAAACACAACGAAGAAGCATAAATGCCACACTAATTGTTTCATGTCCGAGTACTTAATTTAGGAGTGATTTCGATCAATGTACTTAATTAATGGGTGGTAAGCATTAAATAAAACATCACAAAGCATCTTACCCTACTCCGACAAGTGTTTATTATGTGAGTACTTCATTTATGGGTAGTAAACATTAAAGAAAACACCACAAAGGATCATATCCTACTAAGAAGTGTTTCTGATCATAGCACTTCATTTATGTGTGTTACCTTTCAAGGAAACTCCACAACGCATCATATCTTACCACAAGAAGAGTTTCTTCTCCGAGTACTTCATTTAAGTGTTGTAACCATTCATTAAAAGACAACGAACAAGCATAAATACCACTCTAAGTGTTTCATGTCCGGGTACTTCATTTATGAATGATTTCGATCAATGTCCTTAATTGTTGGGTGGTAAACATGAAATAAAACATCACAAAGCATCTTATCCTACTACGAAAAGTGTTTCTTATCTGAATACTTCATTTATGGGTGGTAACCATTAAAGAAAACACCACAAAGCATCATATCGTACTAAAAAGTGTTTCTAATCATAATAATTCATTTGTGAGTGGTAACATTTCAAGAACACTCTATAAAGCATCAAATATTACCACGAGAAGAGTTTCTTCTCCGAGTACTTCATTTAAGTGTTGTAACAATTCATTAAAACACAACGAAGAAGCATAAATGCCACACTAAGTGTTTCATGTCCGAGTACTTAATTTAGGAGTGATTTCGATCAATGTACTTAATTGATGGGTGGTAAGCATTAAATAAAACATCACAAAGCATTTTACCCTACTCCGACAAGTGTTTATTATATGAGTACTTCATTTATGGGTATTAAACATTAAAGAAAACACCACAAAAGATCATATCCTACTAAGAAGTGTTTCTGATCATAGCACTTCATTTATGTGTGGTACCTTTCAAGGAAACTCCACAACGCATCATATCTTACCACAAGAAGAGTTTCTTCTCCGAGTACTTCATTTAAGTGTTGTAACCATTCATTAAAACACAACGAAGTAGCATAAATACCACTCTAAGTGTTTCATGTCTGAGTACTTCATTTATGAATGATTTCGATCATTGTACTTAATTGCTGGGTGGTAAACATGAAATAAAACATCACAAAGCATCTTATCCTACTACGAAAAGTGTTTTTTATCTGAATACTTCATTTATGGGTGGTAACCATTAAAGAAAACACCACAAAGCATCATATCGTACTAAAAAGTGTTTCTAATCATAATAATTCATTTGTGAGTGTTAACATTTCAAGAACACTCTACAAAGCATCAAATATTACCACGAGAAGAGTTTCTTCTCCGAGTACTTCATTTAAGTGTTGTAACAATTCATTAAAACACAACGAAGAAGCATAAATGCCACACTAATTGTTTCATGTCCGAGTACTTAATTTAGGAGTGATTTCGATCAATGTACTTAATTGATGGGTGGTAAGCATTAAATAAAACATCACCAAGCATCTTACGCTACTCCGACAAGTGTTTATTATGTAAGTACTTCATTTATGGGTAGTAAACATTAAAGAAAACACCACAAAGGATAATATCCTACTAAGAAGTGTTTCTGATCATAGCACTTCATTTATGTGTGTTACCTTTCAAGGAAACTCCACAACGCATCATATCTTACCACGAGAAGAGTTTCTTCTCCGAGTACTTCATTTAAGTGTTGTAACCATTCATTAAAACACAACGAAGTAGCATAAATACCACTCTAAGTGTTTCATGTCTGAGTACTTCATTTATGAATGATTTCGATCATTGTACTTAATTGCTGGGTGGTAAACATGAAATAAAACATAACAAAGCATCTTATCCTACTACGAAAAGTGTTTCTTATCTGAATACTTCATTTATGGGTGGTAACCATTAAAGAAAACACCACAAAACATCATATCGTACTAAAAAGTGTTTCTAATCATAATAATTCATTTGTGAGTGGTAATATTTCAAGAACACTCTACAAAGCATCAAATATTACCACGAGAAGAGTTTCTTCTCCGAGTACTTCATTTAAGTGTTGTAACAATTCATTAAAACACAACGAAGAAGCATAAATGCCACACTAATTGTTTCATGTCCGAGTACTTAATTTAGGAGTGATTTCGATCAATGTACTTAATTAATGGGTGGTAAGCATTAAATAAAACATCACAAAGCATCTTAACCTACTCCGAGAAGTGTTTATTATATGAGTACTTCATTTATGGGTAGTAAACATTAAAGAAAACACCACAAAGGATCATATCCTACAAAGAAGTGTTTCTGATCATAGCACTTCATTTATGTGTGGTAACCTTTCAAGAAAACTCCACAACGCATCATATCTTAACACGAGAAGAGTTTCTTCTCCGAGTACTTCATTTAAGTGTTGTAACCATTCATTAAAACACAACGAAGAAGCATAAAGGCCACACTAAGTGTTTCATGTCCGAATACTTAATTTAGGAGTGATTTCGATCAATGTACTTAATTGATGGGTGGTAAGCATTAAATAAAACATCACAAAGCATCTTACCCTACTCCGACAAGTGTTTATTATGTGAGTACTTCATTTATGGGTAGTAAACATTAAAGAAAACACCACAAAGGATAATATCCTACTAAGAAGTGTTTCTGATCATAGCACTTCATTTATGTGTGTTACCTTTCAAGGAAACTCCACAACGCATCATATCTTACCACGAGAAGAGTTTCTTCTCCGAGTACTTCATTTAAGTGTTGTAACCATTCATTAAAACACAACGAAGTAGCATAAATACCACTCTAAGTGTTTCATGTCCGAGTACTTCATTTATGAATGATTTCGATCAATGTACTTAATTGCTGGGTGGTAAACATGAAATAAAACATCACAAAGCATCTTATCCTACTACGAAAAGTGTTTTTTATCTGAATACTTCATTTATGGGTGGTAACCATTAAAGAAAACACCACAAAGCATCATATCGTACTAAAAAGTGTTTCTAATCATAATAATTCATTTGTGAGTGTTAACATTTCAAGAACACTCTACAAAGCATCAAATATTACCACGAGAAGAGTTTTTCTCCGAGTACTTCATTTAAGTGTTGTAACAATTCATTAAAACACAACGAAGAAGCATAAATGCCACACTAATTGTTTCATGTCCGAGTACTTAATTTAGGAGTGATTTCGATCAATGTACTTAATTAATGGGTGGTAAGCATTAAATAAAACATCACAAAGCATCTTACCCTACTCCGACAAGTGTTTATTATGTGAGTACTTCATTTATGGGTAGTAAACATTAAAGAAAACACCACAAAGGATCATATCCTACTAAGAAGTGTTTCTGATCATAGCACTTCATTTATGTGTGTTACCTTTCAAGGAAACTCCACAACGCATCATATCTTACCACAAGAAGAGTTTCTTCTCCGAGTACTTCATTTAAGTGTTGTAACCATTCATTAAAAGACAACGAACAAGCATAAATACCACTCTAAGTGTTTCATGTCCGGGTACTTCATTTATGAATGATTTCGATCAATGTCCTTAATTGTTGGGTGGTAAACATGAAATAAAACATCACAAAGCATCTTATCCTACTACGAAAAGTGTTTCTTATCTGAATACTTCATTTATGGGTGGTAACCATTAAAGAAAACACCACAAAGCATCATATCGTACTAAAAAGTGTTTCTAATCATAATAATTCATTTGTGAGTGGTAACATTTCAAGAACACTCTATAAAGCATCAAATATTACCACGAGAAGAGTTTCTTCTCCGAGTACTTCATTTAAGTGTTGTAACAATTCATTAAAACACAACGAAGAAGCATAAATGCCACACTAAGTGTTTCATGTCCGAGTACTTAATTTAGGAGTGATTTCGATCAATGTACTTAATTGATGGGTGGTAAGCATTAAATAAAACATCACAAAGCATTTTACCCTACTCCGACAAGTGTTTATTATATGAGTACTTCATTTATGGGTATTAAACATTAAAGAAAACACCACAAAAGATCATATCCTACTAAGAAGTGTTTCTGATCATAGCACTTCATTTATGTGTGGTAACCTTTCAAGAAAACTCCACAACGCATCATATCTTACTTCATTTAAGTATTGTAACCATAAAGGAAGACCAACCTGATTAGTGGTGTTTTCTTGAATGGTTACCACACATAAATGAAGTAAACGGATCTGAAACACTTCTCGCAGTGGTCGTGTGTCATTGAGGCGTGGGCGGTCAGGGCTCCAGATCTAGACCCGGTCGGGTCCGTGAGTCGGTGAGGCTCGTCGGGGTGAGGTGGCATATCTGATCGGTGGTGGTTCGTCGTCAGACTTGGCCGGTGGAGTTCGATGGGTCGAGATCTGTTAGTCGCTAGGCGCGTCGAAAGGCCAAATCTGAAGAGGTAGGCGTCGAGGGCTCAATATGAAGGGGTAGGCACGTCGTGGATCGCTGAGGCTGTGGTAGGGGTCGAGGTCGAGGTCGATGTCGAGCGTCGCTGAGGGGAGACGAGACGATGATCGGGATCCCTGAGGCGAGATCGTGCGACAGAATCGCTGTGGCGAGGGCGAGGCGGCGAAAAAGGCTTGCTTGTATTTCTGAGGAGGAGAGGAGGAGAACTAGTAGCAGAGTGGAGGGAAAGGAAAGAGAGGAGCTCGGGGAGACAGGAGAGGTGGCGCTGCCGGCCTCCCCGTCTAGGATTTCAAAAAATATTTGGGAGCCGGAAAGTAGCTGGGAATCGCACGGAAGAAGAAAGTCTCAACCATATAGGTTTTTCAGAATTCCTTTTTCTACATCCTTCTATTTGGTCATTTGGTGTTTAATATGTTAATACTTTTTTTCTAGTTTTGGAGAAGTCAAGTGGAGGTGACCTCTTTCAGGTAATCACGGACTTTTGTCTTGTATTGTTAGGATTTCTTTTCATATGGAAATCTGTACGTTCAAGATAAAACAAAGCACCAGTCGCGACTTATTAATTAGATTTGAAGTATTTTTTTGTTTTCTTAAGACAAATTTTGCATTAATATCTGCATTGTTCCAAAGAGAGTTCATAATTACTCTGGAAAAATATAACATTTTAATCAGACACTAACACTGTTTGCGTAGTGCCTCTCTACATCTTATATTCTGCTCTTAATTTCATTTTTTTTAATATCATACATTCACAGAAGCTCAATCAAATCCCTGTTGATATCTACATTTGGTCAGTGCATTAGATAAATGGGTTACCAAATGGATTTTTGGTACTATCATGGCTAATTTCTTGTCCTTGCAATTGCAGTGTGGCATTTTTCCCACTACCAGTTTCAGTATCAGGCTGTATATTGCTAGGAACTATTTCAGTTGCCGGCCAGAAGAATGGATCATCATGTCCCATTTCGCCAGTACTAGGTAGGGACAGTGAGTTCTCTTGTCCAGCTTCAAGACCAATTGTTACAGTATTATTGCTAGTTATTGTTTCAGTAGTTGGCCAGAAGAATAGATCGCCGTGTCCCACATTAGATCCAAGCTCCATATTATGAGAAGACATATCGTCACTAGGCACAAAGACTGGGTCATCAGAAAATGAAGCCATCTCAAATGGATTTGCTGGGGCGACTGGGGCGACCTGGTTAGAGCTAGTTGGGAAACCCAATTCAGTGTCTGCTGGTCCTCGTGCAACTGAATTTTCGTATAAACTGTCCAGCGTCAAATTATTGAATCCATCAGACTACGAAAAGAAAAAGGAAAATATATCAATAACTTCTATTCAGGACTCTGGCATTATGGATGGGTATGCATCAAAGATGTCAACTGCTTTCATTATTTTTCTTTAGCAACCCTTGGTACGTCCAAGTGTTTGAGGCGAATTCTAACAGAGATAAGGTTGTTGGTTTGAACCTCAGTGGGGAAAAAACACTTGTCAAGCAAGAATGCTGACATAAGATATAAGTTTCTACTATTACTAAAAATATAAAATAAATAAAAGGAAATAAATTGAAAGTAGTATTGATGCAGTGCAACAAAATTATTGAAGTAAGGTGATGCTCCGTCAGAAAAAAATGTATGTTGCATCAATAATATTTATGCAATAAAAGAGATATATCCCATGTAAAAGGTATACCTGCAATTATACTGAGTCAAATAGAAAATTGGCATAACAACGGTTGTCTAATAGGGGCATTCTATTGTGTAAGACTTTTCAAATTTTATTATTTTCCTTTCCTTCCTAAAAATTTGTCAATAGGAATATGAATTGAGCTTGCCAATTTAATTTCAGGAAGAGAACTTTGATTTGAACTTGATGTGGTAATAAGTGCCAATTCCCAGTCTGCCATCGCATATGTTGGATTAGAAAAAGAACATGCATCATTTGTTGGAGTTTCTGCATGCAAAAAGTTAACAATTAATGCAACTTTATATAATATTTAGTATAGTATAAGGTTTAATGTGGTAAAAGACTTCCATGTGGCAACTCCCGCATACGATATTCATTCAAAATTTATTACAGAACCAGAAAATCATGTTATATGATTGCATTGAAAACTTGTAGTGGTTCAGTTTTTATAATGCTCGACAGTTTATCACAGTTATTTACCAAGGTTGTGTCAGATTTATATAAAAACTTTGAGCTGAACATAACGCAGTTCGAGTGTAATTTGAAAATAAAGATTTGTCAGTTTTGAAGTAAATTTAATATTATTAGTAGTGAGAAGGTTACCATTAGAAATCAAAGCAAGTGCCAAGGGGTTTGTCTCCTCTACTTCATGTGTGGTTGAATCATGCGGTACATTGTCTAAGCACTGTTGCCACAATGAAATAAAGATTTTCTTAAGAAAAGATAAAAATATGCAATGAAGCTAGCTATAATTTCACAAAAGGTTTGGTACATAGGTTTCTGATATCACATCTGCTTGTGATCATGCACTGCTACTGAAATTGTAATTTCAATGCTACAACAAACGTACCAGTAGGTCATTAGCTGAAGCAGGGTCTGCAGTTTGAACTGTAGCTTCAGCAGAGCGTGTTACTTCACGAGAACTCAAGTGTGTTGCGACAGGTGGTCCGCGCTCTTTATTATTCATAAATTGTATCGCCAAAGTTTCTCTTCCATTTTCAAGCTAAAGTATAACAATTAATAATGTAAAAGAAAGGTTGACTGTTGTTAGATATTGTTTGTTCGAATAATTGGGTGAAAGTAAGATAAATTTGCTATTGTACTAGACCTCACAAGGATATGTCATGCTTGGCATATACTATAACACAGATACCTATATCTCTCAGGCTAAATAATTATTTATTATGTAGGAACTTTACCATATTATGACGAGGTACATTTTTTATGTATTCTTCCATTGCTTCAAGGAATGATTCAGGTGGCTGCGATAACATAATCCAATAAAAAGTAAAAGATGTGCAGTAATGTGCATATGTCACATCAAAGTCTAGATTTCCAATAATTTGCACAAAAAAGTAAAAATGTCAAAAAGCCCCATGTTTGACTGCCCCTAACATCATTTTTTCCTTTCTTCCACCCACACTTTTTCAGAAGCACTTGGCACAAGTAAACTACTTGCTATTCGATGAGGGTATGACATGATCAGAATTTTACTGTCGTTACATGCATATACAGAAATGTAAGAAACAGTACCTGCTCAACTTTTTTGAAGTCATTGACTAGACCAAGGTTTAGGCATTTACAAGTCTTGTAAAAATTGGTCAGACTCCCAGCCTAACATAAAGAAAAATACTTGTTTAGTTTTTCTTTCTTTTTCGTCAAAGTATTAATCATTAACTTCACAAGAATCATGTTCTCTTGCAAGTATACAAGCTTAAGAGACTACATATTCCCCTGCAAAATGTAATAATATCTTGCATGTGCCTCTAAAGATGACAACTACACATCAGAACTTTCTCTTCTCCATTAATCTCCAAAAAGGTTAAACCAAACTTAGTACTTTATTAATTTCAAGATGAATGAGTAGAAAATTGTAATTTTAGCAAAGAAAATGAGCAAAAGGTATGTGGAAAATCTTCCAAGGTTTTGTACAGTACATGAAATATTTTGAGCTTTCCCTTCCCTGAGTATAACTTTTTGTAGAAGAGAAATATTAAATTATTTGACAGGGGCCAAATTACCTGTGCCACAGCCTTACGATATATATCAAGTGCTCTAATTGCATCATGCCGTTGCATATCAAAGAACTAAAATTTAAAATATATTAGTAAGAATATAGTTGCTCTCACTGTGTCTCAGGAAAATGAAACAAAGTATGTTCTTCAAGTTATTTCAGGGGAAGTTCGATGCTAAATAGTTTTAAGAGGTTTCATCTTACAATAAGTAAAAGTTTTATCTTGAAATAATAATTAGATGACAGAAGAATCACTATGATAGCTTAGCTTAGCTGAGTACCTTGTCTGCCAAATTAGCAGTTCCTGTTCTAATTGCAGCATATACTTTTACACTTTCTTGTGCAACCTGAGAGTTAATTAAAAAGACTTTATTAAACGGATGTTGTCATTTATTCCCTAGAAAACATAAATACATGCAAAGTGAAATGCACAAGACATAGTACACAAGATACCTTTTCCACAATCACATCAATGTAGAGATGACCAGTGTTGTGAAAGCTAAAATAGGCTTTTCTTTAAGTAAATGGGGAGGAGAGCTAAAGAGGGAACTGATAATACATATGTAGGTCAGATCTGATATTTTTAGGGTCCTGCCCTGCCAAGCTTTTAAATAGCGGCGATAAAACTACGATATAGCGGTTTTAGCGGTTTTTTGAGCTAACCCAAGATATATTGAAAAATGTGGTTTTAGCGGTTTTTGACGATATAACAGATTTAACGGCCGATAAAGCGGATATGATATAGCGGTTTTAGCGGCGATATAGCTGTTTTTTTGTTTAATTGTTATTTTTTTAGCAGATCAAGTTTTAGGTGTCATTTTTTTTCTTTGTACTTCTGAACTACTAAGATACTTGCTTATGAATTATTCAATATATTAGTCTTTGAAAATATATTTTGTGATAACAAATTACAATTATATGTTATTATTAAGCATATAAATTGTATTAATTATAATTTACACTTTATATCATTTGAAATAAAGTGATATGATATAAATATCGATATGGTAGTTTATCGACCGTTTTATCACCAATAAAACGCTAAATGCTAAATTACCCCTTCACTGCTAAACCTTGCGAACCGGTATTTTAAACCTTGGGCCCTGCAGATTTTTGTTGTTTGCAGGTACATTCTCAATTTGTAGAAGTGTAAGTGAGAGTGAAACAATTTGCAAGGGTTTATATGGAAGATCCACTAATAAAACAATTGTGAGAGAGTTTATAAAAATAAAATTACATATAAATGAACTCACCATAGAGACTGCAAATCGAATGATTTGGTTGTGAACTGCTGCCCCTTCTGGCTGAAATGAAGGAATCAATGTTATTAAATTGGTAAGATTTTCCCCAATATCACTAAGACAAATTAAAATATAATGTATTCCCTATGAAAAAAATAAGATTCAAATATGCCCTCTCAATTATGATATCAGAACTTCCATAGTTCTATTACGAAATATCAGGGATGACACGTTTAACTTCTATAAGTAATACATACAACTTTTCAGCAGTGTAGTTAAAAGACCCTTAAAATGATTACATTTTGATTTATTCACCTTTAATTATATATGTCAGATAAAATTTCACATCTCTGGAAAAAGCTTATTTGAGATTGAAACCAACATATTTTTCATGTTCACAAAAAACAAATCCAATATTCATACTTGCAATCAACATCCAACATTTTTCTTTGCTATTTAAAACATAACAAAGAAATGCTTAAAAATGTTTAATACTAAAATTACCAAAGTACCCTTGATCTTTCATCATATGTCTCATGACCAAATGTATTCATTTCATGTAATGTATAAACTATCTTTGTTTATTCAACGTTTCAACCTAATGATCTTATGAAGCAAGTGAAATTGGAATTTCAGGCAAATTGTAGACGTACAATGGAACACCTTTCCATCATATTGGAATTAAGGGTTGGATGATGAGTGTAATTAGGATATATACCAAAAAGTGTCAGTTGCAACTAGAAGTATGGTGTTTTGTTTTGTGTATTCTTTTTCTTTTTTAAAAAGACAGACTAGCGAATATATCGACTAGCTGGATAGATTACAAAAGAGGACTGTCCAAATGACTCTTATGTCCCTCTATTATGCATCTACGTTTGAAATTTTAGAACTCTCAAAAATTCTGTTTATCCCAAGGAACATTAACCCTCTTCATTTTAAATGCTTGGTGTAACTTGCAAAAATACAACGGGAGATGAGTGGTGTTGAAATAGCATACCTGACAACCGACAAGTCGAAAAAGAAGATTTTGCAAAGCTGGTAACTGCTCAAGCAACTCACTTGTTTCAAGCTCTGTGACTCTCTACATCCACAGAAACATAGAGTTAATATGAATTAAGAAATAGCCGTCAATGATGGAAATCAGTTTTATCTTTTGCATGGCACTCAACTCGGCCCAAGACAAACTAGGAGCTTACATTGGACTCGGATTCAATATCATATTTTAGTATTCGAGAGCACTCAAGCCGTTCTTCCAGAAACAAAGCATATGTCCGAACCCATGCCGAATAATCCCAAGCTTCAAATTCAAAAAAAAGATGAATGAAAACTTATATGATAGATTATAGTACTGCTTCTGTACCATGGATTAAATTTTGCATGTGATGTTAGGCACATACAACTACCATTTACACTGCCAGAATGCCAATAAATAACAACCACTAGTAGATATAATTTCTTTTTTGAAGTAAATGTGGTAATATAATTTCAGCCAGGGGGTCCTTTCTGAATAAACTTTTACTGAATTTCCATTCGGTAGAATCAGACTGGGAATGTAAGAAGTCAAGTATAGGGCCTGCACATGTAAAATACCAAACATTACGGAGAGGGCTATTGCATATTTTTCTTTGGTTCACCATCTTACTGTACCATAAGAGCTTGTCTGCAGATATATATGTGACACTGCCAGTCCTGAACAACATAGTGCATATTCCTATCTTGGTGGAGTAAAGAATACTAGAATAGTAAATGAGAAAATGGAAATCAGGTACCTGTGGTGCTAGAGTCATCCTTGAAATGTGATAAATTGAGCATTTGGGCTCTTGTACGGTGGTATTTCAGGAGCTCTTCCCGAAACAATTTGTCTGTCTCCCTCATTGCTCGGTGAATTACAATTAATGTTTTCAAAGCCACCTAAATTAGTAAAAAAGAAAAAAACGGGGGTGCATGAGATGTAATCAAAACAAATCAGTGCCTCTTTCTATCTCAATGGTTGATTGACCAATATTTTCCTTGTTTGTTCTTTTCTGGTATGTCCTCTGTTTGGTGTCTGCTTACAATCTGACAATAACAAGGATACAAATTAAAAAGTGATCATTTTGGTTTTTTCGGGCTTACTTGTCTTAACAAAGCGTCAAAGTAAAGTAATTTACTTTTATTTTATTTTATTGAGGTCAAATTACACTCAATTGATCAGTTCAGACTAGTTGCATAATTGAAGATTAACTGAGGCAAAAAAAACTTCAGGCCAATCCGGGCTGAATTGAGGAATAGATATTGAAGATTTATTAATTACAGATTTGCTAGATTTACCTGCAAGGTTAATTAGACTTAAATATATTGGTCCAAAACCATTGGGCACTGTAATTGCAATTCTCTCTGATGAGAGCACCAGAACAAATAATATTTTCGCACAGGCATTTATGTACTGAAACAGGATATTTTAGTAAATTTACCACCCAGCTACTTGTCCGGGCAAGCCTTTTTACAAGATGGTGTATACAATATGCCACATCAGCACGGGGTCTTGAGGCTGAAACTGCTTGAAAAATAGCTGTTCATGAGAGATTAAGTGTTACTTCTGTAAGCATCCATTTTGAGAAAGGACTGGACCTACTTGTAGAAATTAAAATTCATTGCCTTGAAGGGAAAAAAAGGAGGGGGAGTTTATACTAACTTCGCACATGTTTCTCCTTGGGCAACAGCTCAAAGTGGTTGGTCGCTTTTACAATTGCAACATCCAAATGCTAACAGGTTTTAAATAAATTAGAAGTAACCAAAAAATCATGCTGGTCGATAAAAGAAATAAGAAGGAAAATAATGAATGTGCTGATCAAAGGTATCAAATGTTAGAACTCGTTTTTGAAGCTCATTTTGTATATGATCACAATGTTGGAAAATAAACATTTCAAAGCTATTTTGGTCCCTTCAGTTTACAATTTTTTGACCTGATAAACTTATACAGAAGGAGCGAAAAAAGTTACAAATCACAGTGTAAAGCATGGTTCGTAAAGTAGATCAAAATCGATAGTTAGGAATTTAGCATTCCGTCTTTAAAGCTAATACGATAGTTTTTAAGGTTGAACTCGGATGCCCCTTTGTGAGCTTAAACTCATAGCCTAGGTTTACAAAATATTAATGACATATAATAATCATAAGTTCATAACCAAAATTAAAAGCAATGGTTAACTAAATTAATAGCTTCTGAATTAAGAAAATAACACAACAATTAAAGTTCGACAAACCTTGCATTCACTATTTACTTTCACTAATCCGACTGCAGTGGAGTCTTTCAACACTCCAAGGGCTCTTCTGATACTCTGCTGAGGATTTGCACCTACTGCAATATTCATATTCTGGTTTGAAGAGCATAGCTTAGTGTCATGAAATAGTT
The DNA here is from genome assembly GCA_964058865.1 of Eleocharis quinqueflora. NCBI lineage: Eukaryota > Viridiplantae > Streptophyta > Magnoliopsida > Poales > Cyperaceae > Eleocharis > Eleocharis quinqueflora. The sequence goes on from CAXKVX010002727.1 coordinate 13,061, forward strand.
TTCGTTCCATAAAAATGTACTTAAATAGATTGTTACAAGAGTTGAAGATAATTGGGTCAAGTTTGTACCGAATATTTAGGCCTGTATATTTGTTGTCCAAGTACTTAGCGTGTCCTTTGCATCTGATACATTAGCCAAATCACAAAATAATGAATAAACTAATGGAAGATGAAATATTAAAAATGGATAATATAGATGTCCCTACCAAAAATCATTTGGACAATTTATTAAGACTAATAGACAAGCAGCATTTATTTTCTTTGGTAGTTACAAGATTCCTGCTTACCAAATGTAAAAACCTAAATACTGCTTATCCTAGCTCAACATGCCGTCTTAAAAGTTAAAATTTAAAAGGGCTTTCAGTGTAATAATTGAGAAACTGAGGGGGCTTATGTATAATTAAGTTAACCCAAATGTGTGAAATGTCGGAGTGTCAGAAATAGTTAGATCATCGCCCACAAGCAACTAAAAATTGAACCAACATGTAACAAAATAATAAATTTTGGATGCCTAATTCCACGCAAAAAAGGATACATTGTACATTACAATAAGAAATCTAGAAACCTAATAGATTATTGAATTCAATACAATAAGAAAAAACCTGGCAAATTCTAGGGCTTGGGAATTAAACTCAACGCCTCGCCTGTGGTGAAAGAAAGAAAGGAAGAAAGGAGGAGAGGGAAACGGAGAAGGAAGAGAGAAATTGCCAAATTGGCGAAATGGCGATGCGCGTGGATTAACCACTCTACAATCAGCTTCACAAGTTCTTTTGTAGCGTTCTTTGTGATGTTACTTGTACACAAAACCACTGTTTAATGGGCCCCCGTGAAGATATCTCTCTAATTGGTTAGATTGAACGATTCGTTGCACGTAACCGATCGGATTAGTTAAACACTGGAACCGGGATCTATTTATATACAGGATATATTTATCGCGCACGAATAGAGCGACCGTCCAGCTGGCGTTTTGCCATTTTTATTTGTTTTGAATATCTAATTTCTTAGGTTGCCTAGATACTTCAAAATCATGCCGCACCGCGTATCTCGACGCGGATACACGTGTGATATGAGTGCGCTACGCATCGGATACTTCACGTGGCGTATCGTATTATTTTTATATTGGAATACGGCAGGATACAGTAGGATACGGCTGGGATACGGCAGGATACAGCTGGAATATTAGGGGCGGATCTTGGATTCTCGCCAGAGGGGTTCAAGATTTATGATTTTTTTTCAGGGGGTTCGAAATGATGATTATTTCTAGAAAAAATATATTTTACATGGTCATTTATGCAAAAAAAATTCAAATACATGGTCATTTCTGAAAAAAATTAAATATATATGGTCATTTTTGAAAAAAAATTTCCAGGAGGGTTCAGCTACACCCCTGGAGCTACGTGGCTCCGCCACTGCGGAATACGATAGGATACGGGTAGAATATTTTTCATTGCGCAGCGATCAGTATTTTGATCGTAAGACCTTCATCCGAATTCCGATTAAGCTGATTCAAACATAAGTCGGTCATTAGTGAGTTGGCACTAATGACTAGCGGATTTGAGGAATTACCTGTTAAATCAGTTGGTCTTGTTGGTAATGTGGTGATATTACTTATATTTAAATTTCGAGAATGTTTTTTTCTTTTGTTTTGTTTGAATTTGAATGATTGTTTAAGTTTTAAGAAAAGAAATAAAATAGTGCTTGACCGAATGTACATTCGTTTGAGTTGTTCAACAAAAGCAGATGGAAGATTCGTTTCATTGTGAATGTTTTCTATTTATATACTGCATGAACACAATTAAGAAGATAATAATTATCTCAACGAAATTATCTATAATAAAAAGTAAAGGATATATATTTTATGATCTTTGATTGATAGTCAATCAAACGACAGTTTGACACTTAGATTGGACGAGGTTTAAAATACAACTAATTTACAATTTTAATAATATATTACACATTTTTTTCTTTTAGGTTTTCTTTTAATTTTTTTTTAAACCCATTGCCTCTTTAATTTGTGTATGTCATGGTATATGGACAAGAATCCCTATTGTAATTAATTAAAAACAAAGTTTTTATTTCAATTTCATCTAACAAAAATGACCAATACAAAATTTCTCTTCTAATCTCCATTTGGATTTTTTATATAGGATATCAATGCCACAAGTTTTATTGACATCACGAAATGTCACTTACTCTCTTTTTATTTATACTTTTTAAAATGTGAAATTAAAAATATTTAAAAAAAATGTGAAGGAATGAATGCTCTAAATTAACATCAGAGTTAACTAGATTCATCATTTTTGTATTCTTGATCTAATCATAATATAGAATAAGCTCATGAAAAAATATTAAATTATCCATAAATGCATCTTGTAATAAGATCCATGGTTTAGATGTGATAATAGAGTTAGGCAATTTTGAAAACGTTTGCATTTCGGGTTAGAAAGTGCAAACAGTTCAAATTATATTTTTAAGTCCAAAACATCGATTTAAGTTGCTCAATAAATTTTTCATATTTAAATCTCGTAGAAAATCTAATTTCATAATTTTTAGAGCATTCTAGTTATTTTTAAATATTAAAAAAACAACCCGAAGAATCATTTTTTATATTAAATAGGGTTGTTTTAAAAAATATTAAAAATAGCTAGAAAGCTCTAAAAATCATAAAATTTAATTTCCTACGATATTTCAATATGAAAAAATTATAGAGCAACTTAAATCGATGCTTCGACCTCAAAAAATATAATTTGGATCGTCTGCACTTCAATCTGGAGTGTAAATCTTTTCACAATAGCCTAACTCATGATAATTATATATTCTATTATAATTTTAAAGAAAAAAAGAGTATGAAATATTTTGAGACACTTAACCTGTAGCATTAAAAGTTTGAAACAGCATCTTTTACATAAGCATTTCGGACAAAAGTGTTTTTTTTTTTTTAATAATTTCCCCTGAGGCGGTTAGATTGCATAAATTATAAGTATCAACTATAACTTAGTGTACATAAGTACTACTTTGCAATCGCCTGTCACCATTAAAAATGTCCTTTTGAAAATTGGTTGCAAATTTTGATTTTATAATTGATTTGTCACAATATTCTTTAATATTGGGTTCCTAATTAGTACTAAAAAATAAAATAAGAAGCTAGTTTTTGCATCTTTTTTCAAAAGCAGACAACTAGGTTATAGCAAACCTAAACCAAATATTTCTCTGGATCAAGCTAGCACAACTATATCAAAATGAAACAGTATAAGGTACCAACATTATATTGATTTTTTTTTTATACAATTCTAGATAATCCAACAAACTACGTACACAAATTAAACTATGAACACAAGTTCTCTTAGAAATTAAGTTACTGCACTCCTCCAAAAAAATCTAAATTAAGATTAATTGATTTGCAATAAAACCGATTTAATGTTTCAGAATGTAGAGAGAATATTGTAATAAATAAATAAATAAATAGTTGATCGTCTCTATTAATTGACACTTGTGGTAGATTCCCAACTTTAATGGATGCTTGACTTCGAGATTAAGGTTTGATTTTAAAAAAGTTAAATTGGCGCGTCTTACTTTAAGTTTAATCATCACAATATATTTCTATCATAGTAACATTGATAGAATCATTTTTTGTTATTGCATTCTGATGTCATCGTCACGTCTCTTATAATTATGAAACTTTTTTCTTTTCCTGACAAGCTGTGGCTTTTGAAATAAATCAAGATATTATAGCTAGATTATCAAAATCAAAATTTAAACTGCAAACATGTTCTTTATAAATATTTGGGAATTTAATTAGTGTTTGTCGAGCTATTCAAAATTAACATTTATATTTTCTCAAAAAAGGTAACATTTATAGTATGAATATTTAATTGGTTGTACTTACTCAAAAATTGCATAATGCTTTTAACAAATAAATAAGACATTTTACATTTTTTATCTTTTTGTATTGTTAACTTAATATTAATTGTCATGATCGTTAATATTGTCTCTCACATTTTTGTAAGAGGAAGCAACAGTTTGGAGGAGTGGGACAAAAAAGCAAAAGTGGTGAATGGAGAAGAGTGGAATTAGTGTGTTCTTAAACTCACTAACATTTGTTGGTGAGCTCACTTAAAAAATATATAAATCAAATTTAAATGATAAATTTGAACAAATTGTAACCGATCAACTTAGCGAGTGACGCATGTTCAAATTAAAATTAATATTATATATTTTATTTATTGAGAAGTTGAAATGTGATGAAAAATGTAATAAAGAAAAGGAAAAAAATTTCAAAATGCCACTACAAAACACTACATTTGTCAAAATGCCACTACCAAACTCATATTTGTTAAAATGCCATTAAAATTCATCATGTATTTTAATTATGCCATTATCACTATTTTATTTCAATTAAATAATTCTAAACTTTCTAAATGACAAAATTATCCTTCCTCCTCCTTACTCTTATGAGTCTCGAATACAGGACCCGTCTAATGATATCCTTCGACCTGGAGCCTCGAATACGGGACCCGTCTAAGGGGGCGAATTCTGATGTCCTAACTCGGGGTTTAGACTTGACTTTATGTTTCTTTGTCTGGGAGTTTTGACATCTTTCTCTGCTATATATTACTATTCTTCATAATATTTTTGAGTTTTGTTTATCGTATTGTTCCTTTTTGGATAGACTGAATAATTAAATTGTACAATTGGTTAGCTAAAACACATTTAGGTGTAGCAACTTAATTATAAGTCAAACTCTTTAAGTGTGATTGGTCCAATCCGAAATCGGATATAAACTCAAAGACTGGACCTAAATCCACATTGAGTAATTTTTATAAATTACTCATTTTTCACATTCCATGGTGGTTGTGGGGTCCAGGTAAGAAGCAAGTCTTTGGATGTCCAGAGGAGAACGCTAGGATGGAGTTCACGGCGTCTTCCGTTTTGCATATTATCTCGTAGTTTTTCTTTTATCTTTTGATAGAATTAGTTTGTAGTAGGATAGCGAGGGTCAGTCTCTCGTCCTTTGATGGGATCGTCCTCTATTGCATGTATTTTACTTTTCACAGACGCTGGTTTATATATATATACATTGTTAGATGTTCATGTATTATGTGCATTGTGTGTGTTGTTCCTTTATTTAAACTATTCAACTATCTTATAAGTAAATTCAATAATTAATTAAGTCTTTTGTGTACTTGTAAACAAGTACACGTGGCGGGATTTGCATCCCTAAGCTAGATATTATTTTCTGAGGTGTGACAGATATATATGAAATATTCAATCAATTAGTTTTAATATTTAATGATTTAAAAAATATTTAATTAAAATTTAGTTTCATAGACACCAATGAGACACCAAAATCATAGGCATTTGATCCCTTCTCATCTAACAATACGGAATACAATATAGTCCTGCAACATGTCACATAATTTATCATATATCCTAATGAAAATAATATATAAGGTTGAGCATAATTTTATACAATAGTTTTAAAAAAATATAAATCGAAAGTTAATTTTTAAGTCAATTAAAATTGAATTTATATCTAATTAAGTAAATGTAAATATGATTTAATTTGGTTTAATTTTGACACTCTGATCTTAAACCCACATAACAAAGATTACATTGCAAGTTAAACTAATGGTAATTGGGACAATTCACGATGATTTTGTTACACTGTCTTCGTAATGTGACGTTATTACCATTTACAAATGTCGTCTTTTATTTTCAATTAAATAAAATTATTAATTTTCAATGATGTGTGAACATCTAGATTTTATTTATTCATATCCGTTAATGCAACAAGAAGGCAATTTTCGTGATCCTAAAGCATAAATCAATGGCATAAACCTTTTATTTATTTCCGTTCCTTCCCTTGTGCTCTAGTTAAATCTTCATTCTTATTTATTTTCCTTATATTCCACCATACGAAAAATGTACAACAATCCGTTGTAGTCTAGCTGGTTAGGATACTCGGCTCTCACCCGAGAGACCCGGGTTCGAGTCCCGGCAACGGAAATTTTTTGTCTAACAAAAATTATCTTTTGCTGACGTCGTCGTGACATATCCTTTGTCCGTTGCTTGAGAGCTCCGCTTCCTTTTCAGCGCGCCCTTTTCCCTTTTCCTCCTCCAATCAAAGCCACCGCAGAGGATGAACCGAAACGAACAAAAATAGACATCATGCGCTCCTTCAATGGATCCTATTTCACTGACATGAGGATCTCTCTTATTTGGTGTACAACACCATGTGCGTGCGTACCATCCCCTTCAATCGCTGTGCCGCTTTGAAATACGAGGATCATATCATATAAACCTGTTTTGAGCATCCATTCTCCTGTTTATTCGGTCCCATTCTTTTTTGTTCCACAATAACAGGTCTAAGAAGACTCCTTGCACAAGCTTTTCAAATCCCAATACTTCAATTTCTCTCTAGTAATTAAATCTGTTGTAATGTTTCAACAGTCACTGAGAGTGGGCCTACTTATCCTTGATCTACAACACCAGGTGCATCTATTTAGGTTTCGTCTTTTCTTCCCGTAGACCTGCCATCTCATCACAATTTCGCTGACACGTAGGTCCCGATTTGTTCTCATGCTAATAACGTCCAGTGCATTTACCTCCATACCCCTATTGATTTCATTTTTTCTCTTCCTCTGTTTCTCCTTTCAGCTTCGCATGCCACGAAACGAACAACTCAACTCCAGACGAACTGTAACTCCAAATGGGGAACAAGTTGTGTGGGGTCCGACGACATTTGGTGGAGGAGAGGCTGACGAGGCCGCCGCAATACCTGATCAGACAGCCATCTGATGTGGATTACAGGAGGATACGCCACCTCATCAAATCCCGCAAACTTGCGCCTTTTTTCGACGCAAGTGAAGATCAAGGATCTGGCAAGAATCTGGAGGAATGTCCCATCTGCTTCTTGGTACTTTGTTCCTTTTTCTTTGTTTTTGCAAGCAATATGGAAAATATCACGGAACATAAAGTGACACATCTGATGTATTAAAAAAAGTGATAAAACAACCGAATATGTAAATAACGGGATAAGATATTAGATTTACCCTGTTTGGTGCCGGACAGCTACATTGAAAAACCAGATAAATTTTGACATTAGCTGAATATAATCTTGTTTTTTGTTTTATATTGAAAAGATTTTATTTGTTTGTTTGTTTGTTTGTGTTTTTCAAGTATTACCCGAGCTTGAACCGTTCCAGGTGTTGTGTGAAGGGGATTTGCACAGGTAAGTAGCTTTATCTCTTCACCCCCAACCTTTATTTTCAATTATGATTGCGAAAATAATTTTCAATAAAAGATAATTACATGTGTGCTATCAGTTATTTAGATGGGGTATGTATTCAATTTGGATACTTTGAAAAGTGTTTAGACTTTCATCAAATAATTTAGAATTTTTACAGTCAAATTTTAAAGAAAGTTTGATAACGTCATGACTATTAACCGGTTAAATTTCAAATTGGCTTAAATTTGATACATGCCCTTGAAATAACTATGAATGCATCTACACTTTAGACTTTTTTAATTTGAATTATATTTTTCAAACAAATGTATCATAAGTGTTGGTTGTACAATTAAAATTGAATGTAGACTAGAATTATCAAATAATTTAATTCTAATGCTTGTTAAGTAGAATTACCCAATAATTTAATTCTGATATTTATTATTTTTCAGAATGCTTCTTACAAATGATGCCTTCAGATGCCACTAAACCTGTTTTGTATCCTTTTTTATTTCTCCTCCTATTCATACCGGGCTATCCGTTGGTACTTGTTGTATTGGTATGATGGTATTGTGCCATGACATTTGCTGGAACAAAAGGCCGAAAATATCAACCCAGTTAAAGCCCAAGACTGGTGCTAAAGTACAAATACATGATTTACCTTAATTGCTCCTTTAGCTGCCCATTTTGCAAAGCTGCTTCATATGGAGTTTTTTACTGCGGTGCCAAAACAACTGAAGAGAGAAACCGTGAGCTGGAGGTTAATTTTCTTAATATAACCATGAAACATGCTTATTTTTTTTCTCTCATCTGAAATTTACTTATTTTAAAATAAAATGTCTATTAATTGATTTAAACCTAGAGCATTCAAGCTTCATTCCACAAAAAGTTATTTTACCAGTACAAACTAAATTGTGCAGTGCAAAAGTCAAGTTCACATCTTTTTATCGGTACCAGATGGTAACCTTTCTTTTTTAGTGGGCTGCTAGCTTACACATTATATGGTTGGTATGTAAACAGGAAGAGCAAAAGGTAACTGAGGCCAGGATGAGAGTACAGTATGAATTCGACATATCAAGCCAATTGCTGTCCGAACCAAATAATATAGCTTCCTTACAGAGTGGTAATGTCTTACTCTTTTATTTTATTTTATTTAGCTACTCAGCATTTTGATATGTACCTGCCCTGCACTTACATATTAAAGAAGTTATTGAAGAACCCAAATTATCACAATATCTGAAATACAAACCAAACGGTAAAAGGTTAGTTTGTTTCTAGCTTGATGCTGGCACTTACAGGTACAGAACCAAAGAAAGACTATTATTAGTTGTTGTATTCTAAGTAGGATTTTATCCAAATTTTAGGAATGGATACTCTTGATGTCAATACAAGCCCTCTACTTTTAGAAAATAGAATGGAAGACTGCAGTTCAAGTACTTTTTGTAGCAGTTTCAGGTACAACCAAAGTATACTACTAACTGTTACAACAATATGAGGAAGTATAATAAATGGATCGATTAACTGATCCCATCTTTTTAAAAAATTTGGCCTACTAGGAAAGAGTTGTACATAGATTTGGAAGATTTACTGGTGTCTGAAGCAATATGGCAATTCTTCCAGGTACAATTAAATATTAAACATACCAGGCTGCTCAGGCATTGGCTATAACCCAATACTCTCTTTTATTGGTACTACTAATAAAATGATTTTAGTTCTTGCTTCACATAATGAAACAGGGTCGCTTTGCTGCCTTCCTTCCACACACACACACAAAAACAAATGTAAAGAATTATCATGACAAGACAACACAGAAGCTTTAATTTACCATTCTTGGGCCAATGTTGCTCACTTTTTTTGGTCAGGAACTTAGTTCTTCTAGGTACTTGATAGATGCTTCTGAGGTAAAAATAATAATCCAATATCACATGGATTCAGTGCCAAGTATCAATGAAGTACCCCTCTAAATTATACTACTAATGGTGCTTCAACCAGCAGCTCAGGTTCAATACTGATATGTTCCAGTGTTACTGATTTACACAAAATGTTGTTCTTGTAGGATTCTGATAATTGTTTTAGCAATATCGATCCTGTCACAGTAGCACATGAAGAAATTGAAGTTCCAAGAGAATCAGTGGAAAAGGATCAAATAGTGAATCTATGGCTAGCACTTTTTGCCTGATTGGAAGTTTTATAACCGTCTAAATGATAGATCCAGCTTGATAATTATAATTTATAGCAATGGTTGTTCTCATCCTTCTTTCTTTTTTCTTTTTTATTTGGGGTGTGTGCAAATTGTATTGAAGTGTACCCTAGAAAAATCTGAGATTTTCTCAAGATCAAAGTATGAAGAACAAAGTTTCAAACTTCTATATATTGTGCCTGTGGTGTTTATAACTTGCTGCTTCTGGTCATTTCAAAGTTTTCTGGGTACAGGAGAAACATTTCAATTATATTCAATAGAGAAAATTAGAATGACATGAGATTGATAATTTGCTAAGTTGCTATATCTTTGTTATTCCTTGGGGAAAATTGTATCTGTCTCACTGACACGGCAGCCCGCGATTGCGACGTGATAGGCCTCAGGCAGCCGCGCAGCTGCCAATCTAACTGAAGGCTTATTACGGACCTCTCCTAAAATATGAACTGGGTCTAGTTAAAGCCTGTCATTTCTATTGATTCAAACAAAATATAATTTTTATTTTATAGTATTTCATCAATATAATGCCGAATAATACCTAATGAATTCGAATAACGGAATAAAGGGATAAATTTGCCAGCATGAGTTGCTTCGTCACCACCAGGCTTAGGGAAACATATTCTATGCACAAAACTTTCTAGTTTTCTGTACTATTAAAACCACGATGTGATTAAAAAAATATTAGATAGGAATAATAAGTGAAACAAATGGTTAGGCTCCAAATGATTAGGTTCATAATTAAATAAAGATACTACTCTCACTGTGCAGCCAACTGTGTGGTGGGTGCACCACTTGAATACATACGACCTATCTTCTATGATTCCCTGGTACTCTTTATATTATGTGAAACGTATTGATAACTGTTGGGTAAATAACCGCTTCACTGACAGCCACACAGAATGAGCCACACAGGGTTCTGGTTTTATACAGAGCATCCAGTTTTAGACGCTTGTACACTTCGTATATAGAGCCAACTGTGGGACAAAATGTAAAGCTTTTTGAAGCACCGGCTTGTGCAAGTGTGTAACCCATTACGGAGTTGCACATGATTAGCCAATTGATTAATATGTGCGGTAACACTATATATAGGCTACACTAATACAGTAATACTCACTCAGCAATACGTATAAAACAAGTCCTGTATATATAGCATGGCAAACCCAAGAGCGCTCGTGTTTGCACTTCTTGTGCTAGCTTTTTCACTAGGTCCGGCTAAGGGTAGACCCATTAGGAAAATTTTGGATTTGGGTGTTAATGTAGGTTTGAATGGCGGTGTTGGTCTTGGTTTAGGTGGTGGTTCTGGTGTCGGACTTGGGTTAGGTGGCGGTTCTGGTGTCGGCCTTGGGTTAGGTGGCGGTTCTGGTATTGGCTTTGGGTTAGGTGGCTCTGGCTCCGGTTCCGGTTCCGCTACAGGTTCTGGTTCTGGCTCAGCGTCTGCCTCTAGCTCGGGTCAAGGATCAGGTTATGGCTCCTGGTCTGGTCCCAATGGAGGCTCCTCCGTGGCATCTGGTCATGGAAAGGGGTCGGGTTATGGTTCAGGTTCCGTACACGGGTCTGGCACTGGCTCGTATGGTGGATCAAACAGTGGTTCAGCCTCAGGATATGGTGCTGGTTCTGCATATGGCTCAGGCTCTAGTAGTGGGTCTAGTGGTGGCACAGGCTGCGACAATGGTTCGGGGCAGCATGCATCATCGGGAAATGGTGGAAGGTCTTACACTGGATCTGGCGGTGCTTCATCGGGACATGGGTCAGGTTATGGTTCTGGGTATGGCTCTGGTTCCTCTTATGGCTCGGGCTCAGGGATGGGTTCGGGTACATCAACTGGTTCTGCCGGGGGATCATATGCTGGGTCCAGTGCAGGTTCATCCTCCAATAGTGGGTCCGGCTCCGGGTCAGGAATAGGATCCGGATCTTCTTCCGAATCAAACAGTGGTGCTGGTGCATCTTCTTATTCCGGATCAACAAGTGGTGCCTCTGGTACCTCAGCTGGTGGATCTTACACTGGGTCAGGTGGAAGCTCATTTTCTAATGCGGGTTCTAGTGCAGATTCATCATCCAGCTCTGGTGCGAATTCGGGATCAAATTCAGGCTCATCTGCTTACTCGGGCTCTAATTCTGGTGCTGGAAGTGGATCCTATGTAGGGTCTAATGGAGGATCAAACCCCGGTACAACTACAGCCAGTAGCGGCTCCTCTTCCAGCTCGGGTGCAACCGCTTCATCTGGTGATAATGGCGCATCTTATGGCTCTACTGGTAAGATACTTTATACTACATATACTCTAACAATTGATATTGTAAGATACTTGTACTGGTAAAATACTTTGTACTATATTGTCCAAGCAATGATGTACTGTGTTGTATTTAAACACGGTGTATTTATAGTGAGCAACTGAGCATACAATTTTTGTTTGCAGGATCATATAGTTCAGCAAATAGTGGTTCAAACTCAGCATCTGGATCAGGCTCCGGTGCAACCGGAACCAATGCAAACTCTGGTTCACAAACAAACTCGGGTGTGTACTCCGGTGCAAACTCTGGCTCTCAAGCTAACTCAGGCATGTACACCAGCGCAAACGCTGGCTCTCAGGCAAATTCAGGTGCATCCTCCAGTGCAAACTCTGGTTCTCAAGCAAATTCAGGTGCATACTCTGGTGCAAACTCTGGTTCACAAGCAAACTCAGGTGCAAACTCTGGTTCTCAAGCAAGCTCAGGCTCTTTCTCCGGTGCAAACTCCGGTTCGCTTGGCGGAACCAGTGCCGGGTCAAACTCAAATTCTGGATCGACCGCTACTACATCTTCCAATTCAGGTTCTAACTCTGGTGCATGGTCGGGTTCGAATGCCGGTTCCGGTGCAGGATCAAATGCTGGTGCGATCTCAGGATCAAGTTCTTGGTCAGGCTCTAGTTCGAGTTCTGGTTCTGCGTCAGGATTCAATCCATGGACAAGTTACAATACAGGTGGTAACACAGGCTTCGCTAGTGGATCCGGGTATTGGATTGGATCCAAGGTGAAGGAAGGCCACAATTAATACTTGGAATGATGCTTTATTAAACGAAACCTATTGTGTTTCCTTTTGGAATGATATTAAATATTGTCCTATTATGAATTATATCCGTCTTGTTATTTCGTGGCCCAGAAATACTTTTATCTTTTCTCACGCTATTTTTTAATGAAAAATATTATTCACTTTTATCTCAGGGCTGTACATGAATCGGATTGGTCCGATTTTGGTCATTTTTTCAATTCGGGTTATTGCTATTATAGTCCATCACCAATCCGCATAACTTAAAAATCCAATCCAATCCGTTCTTTTTATGACGGTCGGGTTATGCGGGTTTTGATTAAAATAAATTATACCGTGTAAAATGCATCTGTATCATACAAAACTCATTTTCATTAATCATAATAAGCAAAGTTGTAATATATACTTTTCTTTGCATTTGGACATTGTTTGTATATAAGTCTTAACAGGTCTATAAACATGGAAATGAGACAAAAAAATACACGCTTCGATTCAAAGTGTAAAATATGATAACAACACTATTCACATCTTGCCCAACATTCTCAATGTGTATATAATAGATTTTGTTGGTTGTTAAAATTGTTATTAAAAAAAAAATATTGTAACAAAATCCGATAGATTTAGCTGAGACAGATTCACGGTCGGGTCGGGTTTTTAACCGTTCTTTTTTAAAATATCCGTAACCAATAATATTTTAGCGGGTTAATCCAAATTCAATCCGTAACCAATCCAATAAAGTTAAAATTCGATATTTTCGAATCGGAATGAGTTGGATCGGACGGGTTGGACGAGTTAACCAAATCCATGTACACCCCTACTTTATCTGATGAAAGTAGTTTTGCTCCAAATTTCAATTAACCACGTCATCATTGTCTTAAAAGAATAGAGATGATATTTACATATTTTATATTAAAGCTAAATTCACCAACTCCTCTATGAATTTAATTTTGATAGTTATATCGTATATTCGTTTGATATGTATGTATGTATGTATGTATGTAAAATAATTCCTCTTTAATCTCAAAACTAAAATTGTTGAAATGAAATATTTAATTCGTGAAGTAGGTTAATTAAGATGGACATGGTTTCAAATTTCAATGGATTGTTTGAAGCCCATTAGGATAATAAAATTCACAATCTACTATGATGGGCTCGAGCCTTGAGGCCATTCCAACTTATTTTTACTCTGTTTTTTTTTCAGCCTGAGATAAAATCAATTTTATAGCTTGGGCAAAGAATATTAGAATATTAGTGCACTATGTTTTTACCCATCAATCATCAACGTTCAAATTTCTTGTAATACAGATTGATTTTTATTTACTCTACAAATGTGTGTGCTTAAGAAGAGAGTAGAGGAGAGGAGGACAGAAATTTTCACAGAGGGTTAAGTAATAAACATTTTCCCGAGAGAATTAAAGACGTTATAAAAATATCACAGAGAATCAAGAGCGTAATTAATACTTGCGTCTTTAAAATGTAAAATTTGTTCTAAAATCTCAACAGAAATGCATGAAAATTGAGAAAAAATGAAAAATTTTAGAAATACAAATAATACTTGCGCTTTTGATTTTCTGTAAAATTTCTAAGATGTCTTTGATCTTTTCAGTAAAAAATGTTTGTTCTTCGACCGTCTATGAAAAAATTTAGGAAGAGACATAAAGAAAAAGTGATATCTAACATGTCTAATATCTTTTAGGTCTTGTTCGACATGCAAATTTTGACGGAAAAATCAATTTTAAATCATTTTGGGAAAAAAATAATGGAATGGTAGAAAAGGATATCACTCTCACCATCTAATTAGTTCCCAATTAAAAAAATAATAATTTCATCAGAGTTAATTTTTAGTTTTTCAACCTGTTGTATACAAGTGGTGTATTTTTAAAATAATATAAACTCAGCTGGGAATAGAAAATATAATCAGTCAAGCGATAATTGAGATAATTTTTCGATTAATTTAAATTTCCTGTCGTTCCTTTGGTTAAAAAATAAGGGGTATCTGAAGTTCTGAACATCATCTTATTATATGTTTCATAACTTTAAGTTCTATAAAATTTTATGAAATCGTACAATTTGATTGAAATATATGATGCGAATCTTAATGCATTTGAATGATACATATTGACTGTAGTACTTAGAAAATATGTAAAATGATATACTCAAGTTTTTGGCAAACTTTATTTTTCTTCTAAGTTAAATATATAAATATAAATATTATTTTCACCTTTTTTACTTCCTCTTGTTTTTTTTTTTTTACATAATTTTCCTTCCTCTCCTTTGTTTATGAAGCAAGTTTTCAAATAGGAGAATTTGCCTTTAAAAAATATGGAAAATTGTTAGCGAACAAAATCAACTCAGAGAGCAAAATTTTAAGCAAAAATTTGGTACATCAATGTAGGTGCTTTCTAGATATTTAAATCAATTCATGTCATAATAATTGATTGGAATATCTAAATAACACCTAATGATATTCTAATTTTTTTCCAAATTTTAAACTTTAAACGATCTAAAATATTTTTATTTCCAAATTTAGTCTTATGTTTGGAATTATTACACCAGAATTAATTAGCATTTAGCACTCAATCGTAGGGATTTGAAAAAAACCCGATCGGATCCAACCCGGTCCGAGAAATCTGAGGCTGCGATCTTGTTTGACTCGAGGCTTCAACTCATGCGGACCTATTTAAAAAAAAACGGGGACCAAAGACGGATTGCGACCAAACTTTTTTGGAAAAATCTGACTCAAATATGGCCCGAGATTGGACCGGCTTGGACCGACCCGACCTGTCAACCCGTGCAAAACCCATCCATAACCCGTCCAAAACCCGTCGAAACTCACCGAAACCCGTGCATAATTCGTCCTAATATGAGAATAACCCGAGAATAATTCATTAAATTAAAAAAAACTCGTCGAAACAACCCGGATCGGCCCGCCCCGAACCCGCCTTAAACCCCACGGTCCGCCGACCCATGGGCCTAAGACGAATTGGCACCGGCCGACAGAATTTTAACCCATCGAAATCTTGTTCGACCAACACGTTGGACCGGCCAATCCATAAACTGACTAATTCGTTGAATCGAACGAATTTGAACCGACCCGGTCATACCCGGTCCATTGTCAAATCATACTCAACCGTTGCGCAAATCGAGCCGTTACAAAAAAACTAGGAACCACGTGGCAGTAAAATCTTTAAATTTTAATAAATAGCTGACTCCGTCCAAAAAGGCTATTAAATGCTCCTTACTGAGGACACAATATACTTATTTCTACCTACTCTAATCTATCTAATCTATCTGACGTGGCTTCCTACTAATGGATAATTTATTCGTCAAGTCTTTGCGTAATTTAGAAGCGTGAAAAATATAAAGCTCTGTCAATGTCTCTATGAAGTATTCTACACTTTTCAAATTTCGAACTCAAACCAACCGTTTAAATTCTTTCTCATACAAGTGGACACTTTAAAGTCTCTTGGTCTTACCCAAATTGAAAAGCAAGAAAGCAACCTGATTTTTAAAAATTATAGCTGTATGTAACGGGTCAGACGGTTGAACTAAATTAGACTCGTTTCATATATAAACACAAAAGAATACCGAATACAAGGCAAATAAATCAATGTCAAATATCAATACCTCTGCAATATATGAATCGCACGACCCAAAGAAGGGTTGGATATATAATGTCTTATAATTATATAAGGACTTATAATTATGAGTAATTTTTTGGAATGTCATTACGTTCGATATGAAATTCACTCTTGATCACAAAATTTAATTAACATTTTCAGTTACGTCATATTTCTTTCATCCAAAATTCTAACAGAAGTTGATATAGCATCCGATTGAATTTAGATTTTATAAATTAAATTTTAGATTTGAATAAAAAAATAGTGCAAATTCTTGAGAAAAAAAATTTACTTTATTAATTTTTTTCCTTCATCACAATAATGCAATTTTTAAAAAAAATATATATATATACTCATTCAAGTGAATCTATGGTGTTCTCACCAAGTGAGTTGGCGCGATTAACTAAAAGTTAATAAAATCGAATATAAATGACAAATTTGAATGGTCGAAATATGTTTATTATGATATATTTTCTTTTTTAATTTATAACTCTTGTATTTTATTTAATTCTAAGTCTACCAGTTAAAATTTAACAAAAAAAATAAATGCGTGAAAATAATTCGTAGTTGTAAAATATTTTGACCGTTTGACTTTGAGTTAGACGAATTAAACAATTAATAAGTTTGATATACACATCACTCATTTTTTAGATCGATTTCAACAATTTGAATTGTCATTTGAATGAATTTAATAATATTTTAGTCAAGCGCACCAACTTTTTAGGTTAGCTTAAGAACACCATAGATGTACGTGTACTCACTTCATAATTATTTCTTTAATCGCTTTAATTTCAAATCATTCTTTAAATTTTCATAATAATACAATTATACAATATGCACTCCATGCAGACACCACCTCAACTTTTGCTAAAATTTTGGATAAAATAAGATGGAGCGACTAAATTTTGAGAAATATCAAAATTTTAGTGATTAAAATTGGGTAATTCAAAATTCAATGTTCAAATATAAATTTCATATCAAATTTAGTGACATTGAAGAAAATTTACCCTATAGTTAATTATCTGAAATATCTTTACAATATATGTTTTTTTTCCCAAGCTTCTGTTAACAGCTTCAAATTTTGAAGTGTACATATACGTTATATGTTGTTACCCATGAAATTTTTAATAATTTTAGTGTTACTTAATATTTTCTAAAATGATGTTGAATATTCATCATGGTAAATTTCAAATATTTAACAAATAATAAAATTGTGCGAATTCGATTATTTCATCTGCATGGTAAAAATGTAGTATATATATCTTATTATATATTTCATTGCAAAATTACAAGTTATTTTAATAAATGTCAAATAACCTTCTGTAGAAAAAAAAAACTAACTCATTAATAAATGAGAAAACATGGCTTATAATTTCTATATATTATGATATTCCAAAATATTGGAAAGAGGATGAAAATTTCACATATTAATATGTCCATTTCTTCAATAGAAAATTTTCCAACTACTGCTTCTTCCAATAATTATATGCAAAGTAATTTTTTATTTGTAACGTCTTGCTCATGTAACACCAGAAAGTTATTTTTACATGAACATGAATGAAAATATATAACGCCTCCCTTGCTTATATGGAACTGAAATTATTTTTTTCTGAAAATATCAACTAAAGCTCTTTTGTTTGTATAATAGTTGTTTGATTATTTATTTTTTCGGCATTGGCCTTTTCTCAAATTTATTCATGGAAGCCAAAAAAAATAATGATTTTATCACTTGTACAAAACTCTAATTATTTTCTGAACAAATCAACTAATATACTTTTTATTTATATAAAATGATTTGACTCTTTGTTTTTTTTACCTTTTCTCAAATATTATTTGATTATTTAGTTCTCGACCTTTTCTCAAATTATTCATTCATTTCCTCCATTAAAAAAATTCTACCGACCTGCAATCAAAGAAATAATAACACAGACACAAACTGAAGTCAAGTCAAATACCTTTTTCTAAAATCTCCACTCCAACTCCACCAAATTTACCCAAACCTCTCTAATCCCCCTCTCTTCCCTTCCCTCTCCTCCTTCTCCCTCTCCCTCTCCCTCCCCCTCCCCCTCTTCCCACAATGGCGAAGTTCAGCAACGGTCTAGTAGGTATCCTAAACTTCGTAATCCTTCTCCTCTCCATTCCAATCCTGGCCGGAGGGATCTGGCTGAGCCACCGTGCCTCCACCGACTGCGAGAAGTTCCTTCAGAAACCGGTGATTGCTCTCGGTGTATTTCTCCTCTTAGTTTCCCTTGCGGGTCTTGTCGGCGCGTGCTGTCGCCAGTCGTGTCTCCTCTGGGTCTACCTCCTCGTCATGTTCATCCTCATTGTTCTCCTCTTTTGCTTCACCATCTTTGCCTTTGTCGTTACGAATAAAGGTGTCGGACAAGTCGTCTCTGGCCGCGGGTTAGTATTTCTTCTATCCTTGTTCTGTTTGGAAATTTTTATGTATAAAATGGGATTTTATGGAAATTGAGTTTGATGGGGCGTGTGAATCTGCATTGCGGTTCTGTTTATCACATTATAACATTATTTGGATTCCGGTTTGAATGGTTCAATAGTTGCATGCATATTTAAAATTGGGGTTTTTTGATTGAGTTTCAGATTTGAGGTCTTGGTTTGATTTTTTTTGTTGGGTTTTCCTGATTGGTGTTGTTTTAGGAGAATTCTTTCTTGGCTTTGGTTTTTATTTATTTTTTTGGCACCCTGTGGAAACTGTATTTGATTCAGAACTTCATTGTTTCTATTAACACTTGCAGAGTTGCTTAGCAGAGTTTTAGTATTTGATTTTCTCAATTGTTTGTGTTTGCATGTGCTAGGTATAAGGAGTATAAACTTGGAGATTATTCGAATTGGTTGCAAAAGAGGGTAAACAACAACAACAACAACTGGAGAAAGATTAAGAGCTGCTTGCAAGATGGGAAGGTTTGTAAAAGCTTACAAGACAACAATCAGACATTTAGTCAATTCATCACAAACAACCTTTCACCAATTCAGGTACTTTTGCTTCTTTAATTGGTAAAGTTCTCGAATTTTGTTTTTAGCACAATAGCCTTTTAGGTTGTTGTGGTAGCTAATAGCTTATTATTTCTTTAATAATATAGAAAAACAATGATGGGAATGAAACTTAGTTAGCTAGCGATATTTGTGAGCTCTATATACATAATACAACAGAGTTTGAGGACAATTTATACAGCAAAATGTGTTCGCAGATATTGTCTGCGAACAGAATTTACTGGTTCGCAGACAATGGATACGATCGTCTCAGTTTCAGAAAAAGCTTGTTTGAGTGTCACTTCCGGTACTTATTCATTTCTCATTATTGGACAAATGTATAGTGTTGAATAATCATAAATTTTTCTCTTGTTGCTTCAAGTTACAAAATAAATACAGAAAGAGAAAAAAGGTACAATTCTTGGGTGTATTTTATTCCGTATACTGCATTTTAATTATACTTTTTTTTTCAGAAATTCCAGACCTTTGTACTAAATACTTTGGCTTTTTCTGCAGTCTTCTTCAGTTTGGTGATTTTACTTATTACTTGCTTTGTTAAATTTCGATATGAATTGTTCAGGTATTAATTGCCTCAACATAACATCAGTTCATTGGATTTACTGAAATCTATTTATAACATTTTTCCAATGTAGCAAATTATAGGTTTTCTCAAAATGTATTAATAGTTATCTTTCTTCAATATATTGTATTGTTGTATTTCTTAATTAACTAAGATTTTCTCTTTGGAATTTTCAATATTAATTTCTTGAATGATATCAAAGTAGGCATCAATGCATTTGGTTTGACTTCTACCAGTTACTTGCTTAATGTATAGTTTATAATTTATGAATGATTTCTTTAACCTATCTCTAGGCCTTTTCAAAACTTAGTTGACCTGCCTCCACTAATTCAATTTTGTTTCTATTTTAGTAGTTTGGCCATCTTACTCAATCACAGTATCTGTATTATATTCAAGCATTGTTGAATTCCTGTTCAAATGTGGTTATTTAATCATTTCATGAGCATGCCCAAGTCTATTAGCTGTTCAATTTTATTAGAGAACATGTTCACCATAATCCAGCTATCAGTGTTTTCTGTGTTAAGAAATTCATGTCTGACCCTGAAAGTAAGAAAGAAAAAAATATCATGAGTACCCTCCTTTCCAAATGACCTCATATATCCAAAAATGCATGTTCAATTAACAAATTTACCCTTAACCTTGCCATACCAATCGCCTTTATAAATTATTCTAAGTACATTTAGGCATCACTTGGTCAGAAAACAAAAAAAAAACAGTAGCGGATAGGTAGCTTATAGCTTTTTGGAAAAAAAAATGGTAATGTGGAGTGAAAGTGAACTCTCTTTGCTGTTGTTATTGGTAGATACAGACATCAACCATACATATTGACCAGTTGCTACAATAATTTTCTATTTTGAAAATGATTGTGCTATCTTTGGTCTTGCATGATTGGTTGCTAAACAGTTGCCTTATTTTGGCAACTGGGTACATTAAATGAATTCATAATATCATACTTTTTCTATCTGTGCACAAATCGTCTTTAGAAAAGAAAAAATGGTTATCAAGTCAGTCAGATCACATTTTCACAATGTAAATTATAAACCTTGGTGGATTAATTATTTTTCAGAAATAACCATAGTGAATTAATCATGGCATGCATATCTACTGTCAACTAATAGTTGAGTTTTTTTTTCACAAATAACAGTCAGGCTGTTGCAAGCCACCGAGCGACTGTAACTTCTCATACCAGAGTGAGACAGTGTGGATCAAGCCAGCTGTCTACAACTCAACGGATCCCGACTGCAACACCTGGTCGAACGACCAAGGTACCCTCTGCTATGATTGCATGTCTTGCAAGGCCGGTGTGCTTGCCAACATAAAATCTGATTGGAAGAAGGTGGCTGTGGTAAATATTGTTTTCCTAATTTTTCTAATTGTGGTTTATTCAGTTGGATGTTGTGCATTTAGGAACAACAGGCGTGATAATTCTTATAGCTGGAAATGAGAGATTTTCTCACACCCTTTGAAAAGTTGGTATTTGTGAAAAATGCTTCATGTCTCATGGTTTTATGTAAATTGACTAGTTAGAGTGTTTTCTTTAATATTAGAATTGTTTTCTTTTGTAAGATTTACTTTTATTCTTAATTTTCCCATTAATATCCTGGTTTTGACATCTCTAGCTTGAGCTTGACTTGGTATTAGCTTAGGATAAGAGCACCTTAAGTTTTTGGCAATACAAGTAAATTGCTGTGTTGCTTCATATATGTGTATTCAAAATCACACATGACCGACATGAATTAGTGAGAATCCACTTGTTTTTTAAGCTCTGAAAACCGAAGGGATGGCGAAGTTATCTTTTGCCTCTTTTTCTTTCTTTTTTTTTGAAACTTGGTAGAAACTACCAAGGTATGTATTGAAATATTTTTTTCTCAATTAGTAATTTCTTTCCTTTAAACCTGGGGCCGAACACTGTTTTAGATGAAGAGATTGGATGATCATGTGAGGAATAAGTTTTACTTTTATATGATTCCTTGGTTTAGGGTTTTGATTTTTATTCTTTCATTCTTCTCTTATTTAGTTGACATCGTAATGTGTATTGGAGTTTATTGATAATGGGCATTGACAACTCAATTGAAGTTATTTGATTTCATTTAGAATGAATCCAAAATGCTTGTGCTTTCTGGAAATTCGATGATAAAATCTTCAAAAAATTCAAACAAAATAAAACCATCAAGTTTAATATTGTCATTTTAACTTCCAAATGGTGGGGACTTAATTTTTGTTTAGAAAAACTTATAGCCTTGAGGTCAGTGGCTCAATTCCATTTCGCATTATCTAACTTGAGCCTTGTCTTCCTGTAATAATTGAGCCCTGAACTTCAAATGTAGGAATCAATTTGAGCTAAATCATTTAGCTTCAATCAACTTCATTCTCTCCTTTTTTCTTTTATTTTTGTCTTCTTAATCATAAAGCATGATTGACAATATGTAACAATCTCAGGGTCCGCATTAAGGCTGATAGTTATCAATAGATCTTAGTGCGTACAGAATTAAGATGGAGCACAAAATAGTAAATACTAAATACAAATAACTGCATCATATTACTTCTATGGTGCTAAAGCTACTCTTTAGTATTCATTATAGTACACAACTACTATTATTAAATATTAACCATGAATATTGATAAACCCTCTTCCATCCGAAGGCATTAATTCCTGAATATACAATGGAAGCTCACTTTCATTGCAGCTTCTCAATCGACTGGAAACAAACAATGTTCCAATGAAGTTAATATGCAATTGCCTCTCCCCGTCTCCCATAACTAAACCGGTGTAAGTCCATGCTTTAGTGCAGCTTTCCAAACAACATCAATTTGATCTACATCAATTGCACCGACTTCATGATGTGTCCATCCTTCTAAGAAATGTACAATACCACCAGCATGACATGCATGAATTACACCTCTCTCCAATGTGTACTGAAATGTTTTAAAGAGAGAACCATTTACTCAACTGGTGGTATTAAACAATATTAAGGGAAAAACAGACTTTTCTTGAAGCCTGCCTTTTTGACCTTTTGATTAATGTAAGATTGTTGGGAAATCAGCATTTCCAATGGCAGCATGCAACACCCTTGAAAGTAGGACAGTTTAAAGACAAAATACTCCATCAATTTTATGCTCTTGCTCAGAGTGGACATCAGAACTGAAGTGCATGATACATTCAAGGACCAGAATGTTTGTTATATGATTGTTCCAGAATTAACAACAGTTTTAAGGTCTGCACCTAAATTGTCTGACTTCATTGATGCATGAGACAAAACAAGTTAGAAGATGCATTTACCTCGCAAGCACCTAGGCCTTGTACATCTTTTGGTAGCCTCATGGCAGCTAAATTACCATATGTGCAGTCTCGTCGAAATGCGATAATTGGAGGTACAACAAACTGATGAAAATGTGTACCACATGGGGCCCATCGCTGCTCTATTGGTGATAGCCACTTCCCTACTATCCACGTCTTCAACAGAATCGTATTAACAAATTTTAGCCATTTATGCTTTTTATTAAGAGTGATTGATAACATAATTTCTCGCATGTTACATCTGAGTTTCAAATATCACGACAACATGGCAGTGGTACAACATTCTATTAGGGTATAGGTCCTCCATCAGAAAGAATCCATTGGTTCATACGAGATATCATACCTTACAATTTTGGGCTGCTTGGTACTTGGTCACCTGAACAAGATAGTTTTGGAACTCCTGAGGTGCTTCCATTTGTATCTTTCTAAATCTATCTGTCGACTGTGTTAACATCTGCATGAAAAACAAAAGTATGGGTTTAGCAATACCACGAGGCTAACTGTTAGAGTAAAACTTAGAGTGTGTTTGGATCATGCAAGGGTTGGCGTAAAAACAATGCTATTCGAGTTGGTGGTAAAAATAATGTTCACTTTTTGCTATTTCCAATGATATGAAAACAGTATTAATTTTTTTGCCAAGGAGTTAGTGAATGTTGTTTGGATTATAAATGTGAAATAGTGGAGGAAATGAATAAAGTAATGAATTATTTTTGTTTTTAATTGATAAAAGAAATAATAATGACAATAATATAATAATAATAATAATAATAATATGATGACGACGATGATGATGTGATGATGATGTTGATGCAGATGGTGTTGATTATGATAGTAATAAAGTAATAATTTTGCTAATATTCACATGTACTATCTTGCTATTGCTAATCCTACAATTTTATTTGGTTAACAAAATAACACTAACAAAACACTATCCTCAATTTGCTATTTCTTGTTTGGATCAAATTTTGGTTGGAATAACAACACAAACCCAAAGATAGTGCAAGAATGATAATGTTATTCTTGATGATCCAAACACACCCAAATGAACTGAGTTTTTGTCAAATCTTCCTTTTTTTTCAGCTTACCAAGACTCTAATTTTTTTCCTACAAAGGTAAAGTGCAATAACACGTCCAAGCTTAGATGTGGCACCGGTAAGAAACACCTCATTCACATTGCTTTGAATTTCATTGAGAATAACTGCAGCAGTTAGTGTATTTCCATGAACTACTCTTACTCTCAACTCAGGGTGTTTCCGTACAAAGAGCATTCCACCTCCATTTAAAGCCTCATTCTGCATAACAAAATAGAAATTTTAAAGTTTGTTGAAATTACTTTTGTAATCTGTTGTCTTTTTTTAGGGGGGACTAAAGGCTTTGTGGGTGGTGGTTGTTGTTGTTGTTGTTGTTGTTGTTGTTGTAATATGTTGTCCTTTTTAGATCTAAACATACAAGGTCAATTACTGTGTGAGCGAGTACCCAACAGAGCTGAAATTTACAATATGTAGTACAAACACACTGTTAAACATTGTGTATTTATGGCTACAGAAGTGCATATACAGGAGACATGTTAATCAGTGTAAAGAGTATCATAAATAGACTTTGCTTATCGGCATATTAAATAAGAATGAGACCTCTCCATATGCTGGGAATTTTATATGAAACTACAGTAACAAGATAATGTAAGCTTCATGCATGTTTTATTTCTGACAAGGGTGACTCATATCCACGTCGTTTTTTTTTGTATCCTCTTTTATTTATTTTTTAAGATTGGAGAGCAGGTGCAGATAGGTAATATGATGTGTTCTTAGATGATAATGGATTTCAATGTTCAGTATGGATCAATGCTAATAACTATCTGAGTATACACAATAAATACTTTAAGAAAAAGAATCACCCCACAAAACATATAATTAAATTGTAGGTCACCCCAACACTAATTTTGGCAACTAATCTAGAATGGTAATTTGTACATTTGTTGGGGTCATAAATCAAATAATCTGATTACCCTGGAATCTGCCATAACTATATCTAGCTCCTCTGGCTGGAAATAGAGTTCAAAATAAATGAACCAGACAACTATGGTTGTTGGTAATTATCCTATTCTTATGAGCTTTTCCTTTGCTACTGCACTGTACCTTCAGTTACTAAGTCACTAACCAATTGAAAACTTTTTTCTGTTAAACTTTATTTGTTCATACTTCATACTATCATAATGCCAAAAAAGTCACACGATTTTCGAGTAAAATTAGTTGTAAATAAAGGTAACAAGAAGTCAGATCAGAGGAATTGGTGCTTTGTTTCTCTACAAACTTAAAACAAATGAGAGTACAATATTAGGTTTCCAGAATGTGCATTTACATTAATTC
>CAXKVX010002728.1:0-35707 GCA_964058865.1 Eleocharis quinqueflora
GAAGAGGACGGGCAGGATTCTTGGGACTGGGACATGGCGTAGTGGATTGTGGTACATGGATCGTAAGGGCATGGACTCAGCTCTTTCGTCCATAGTTGGGAGGCCTGTAGGAGATAGGAGTGCGGAGGACTTGGTGCTACTTCATCATAGGCGCTTAGGTCACCCTTCCTTTTCACTTTTGAGTAGATTGTACCACATTTTGTTTGCAAAAATCAATAGAGATAAACTTATTTGTGATGCGTGTGAATTGGGCAAACACACAAGGAGCTCTTATGTTAGTTCTGGTAGTAGGAGCTCGTGCGTTTTTGAGTTAGTTCATTCTGATGTATGGGGTCCTTGTTCCACAACAACTTTTAATGGATTCCGATATTTTGTATCATTTATTGATTGTTGTTCTCGTGTTACCTGGCTTTATCTTATGAAAAACAAAAGCGATGTGCTTGCATGTTTTAGAGACTTTCACAAAGGGGTCCAGACTCAATTTGGGGCAATAGTGAAGATATTGCGCTCCGACAATGGGACAGAGTACACCAACAAGGCATTTGGGGAGTATCTGTCGTCTGAGGGAATTCAGCATCAAACCACTTGTCCGTACACACCAGAGCAAAACGGGGTGGCAGAAAGAAAGAATCGACACCTCCTTGAGGTTGCTCGGAGTATGATGATTGCGATGAATGTTCCCAAGTACTTGTGGGGGCAAGCAGTCCAGACAGCCACGTTTCTGATCAATAGAATGCCATCACGAATCTTGGATTGGAAATCTCCGTTTCAGGTATGGAGAGGTACAAAGGGAGACATCCTTCCTTTAAGGACCTTTGGTTGTGTATGTTTTGTGCATGACAACAGACCCGGGGTAGGAAAGCTGGATCCACGAGCAATCAAGAGTGTCTTTGTGGGATACTCAGCTACCCAAAAGGGATATGTTTGTTGGAGCCCGTACTTCTCCTCTGGGGTATCCTCAGCATTTGATGACTCGCTCGATACTGGAAGTATACGGCGAGAGGGGGAGAGTAGCAGTAGCAGTGAGCCACAGACTGTGAGTGTAGGGAACGTTCCTTGTCCGATTGAGATGGCTGTGGAGTCGATTGTTGTACCAGTTGAGCCGGTAGTAGAGCCGGCTCATGTGCCGCGTCAGAATGGTGAGGGTGAGACTCAGGCTCAGGGGGAGCTGAGAGTATACACGAGGAGGAGGAAGGAGACTGTAGAATCACTTGTCCCACGTCCCTTGAATCCGCCTGACTCGACTCCGGAGACACCTTCACCATCCATTATAGACCCAGATTATTCAGGTGATATGATTCCTCTCTCTACTCCTCCCAGTCCCCTATCAGTAAGGCGGACTACTCGCAGCAATGCTGGGGTCCCACCTGATCGATATGGGTTCCACCATGATCATGATATTTCTCACTCCATCTCTTACTCTCATATATCACCTAGACATGGAGCATTCATTGCATCTTTGGACATTGTCTCTATTCCTAAGTGTTGGCAGGTTGCTAAAGAAGATCCGAAGTGGAAAGCAGCCATGTTAGAAGAACTTGGAGCCCTTGTAAGGAACAAAACTTGGCAGCTAGTGTCACTACCACCTGGCAAGAAGGCAGTAGGATGCAAATGGGTCTTCACCGTGAAGCAAAACCCAGAAGGACGAGTTGAGCGCTACAAGGCCCGGTTGGTGGCGAAGGGGTATAGTCAGACCTATAGTATTGATTATGATGAGACATTCGCACCAGTGGCAAAGATGAGCACAGTCAGGACCTTGGTCTCTCTAGCTGCAAATGAGGGATGGAAACTGCACCAACTCGATGTGAAGAATGCATTTCTTCATGGCGATTTATTGGAGGAAGTATACATGGAGATTCCCCCAGGCTTTGGCACGAATCAGACAATTGGTAAGGTCTGCAGACTCAAGAAGTCCTTATATGGTCTGAAACAATCTCCTCGAGCTTGGTTTGACAGGTTCAGAAAGGCTATGGTTGGCTTGGGATATCAACAGATCAATGCCGACCATACAGTGTTTTACAGACGAGATGGAGCCCATACCACGATGCTTGCAGTGTATGTGGATGACATGATCATCACCGGTAATGATGAGGATGAGATTGCGAGGCTGAAGGTGAGACTAGGAACAGAATTTGAAGTAAAGGACCTAGGGCAATTAAGATATTTTCTTGGGATTGAGGTGGCTCGTGGGCCAAAGGGAATTGTTCTGTCCCAAAGGAAGTATGTGCTAGACTTGCTCAAGGAGACTGGTATGTTGGGTTGCAAGCCTGCAAATGCACCCATTGATCAGAAATCAAAATTGAATGCGGAAGCAGGTGAGCCGGTTGATAGGGAGAGGTACCAGAGATTGGTAGGCCGATTGATATATCTGAGCCATACTCGTCCAGACATATCCTTTGCTGTGAGCGTGGTGAGCCGCTACATGCATGATCCTAGGAAGGGTCACATGGACGCAGTGTACCAGATTCTGAGGTACCTGAAAAGTGCCCCAGGAAAGGGGTTGATCTTTCGAAAGAATGGGCACCTGAATATTGAAGGCTACTGTGATTCAGATTGGGCCTGCTGTGCAGATGACAGAAAGTCTACGTCAGGTTACTGCATGTTCGTAGGAGGGAACCTGGTCTCTTGGAAAAGTAAGAAACAGTCGGTGGTCGCTCGTTCCACAGCCGAAGCAGAATACTGAGCCATGGCCCTCAGTGTTGCAGAGATGATCTGGTTGAGGTCTATGTTGGTGGAGCTCAAGATGGACCAAGGGGCCCAAATGAAGCTATGGTGTGACAATAAGTCTGCGATCAGCATTGCAAACAACCCTGTGCAGCATGACAGAACCAAGCACGTGGAGATCGACCGGTTCTTCATCAAAGAAAAGTTAGACAGTGGACTACTAGAGTTGGGACATGTAACTACTAAGGAGCAGGTGACCGATTGTCTCACCAAGGGACTTAGTTCGCTAGACATAGTTAGACTGTGTGACAAGATGGGCTTAGTTGATATCTTCCGCCCATCTTGAGGGGGAGTGTTGGTGTTATTTGTAGATTTACAGGGGCATTATGTAAAAGATTAGGGGGTTATTCATAAGATGTAAACTCTATAAATACCCAAGGGCTCTATGCTAATAGATAATCTTTTTTTGGCTCAAATCAAATCAACTGCACTT
Organism: Eleocharis quinqueflora; assembly: GCA_964058865.1. Classification (NCBI taxonomy): domain Eukaryota; kingdom Viridiplantae; phylum Streptophyta; class Magnoliopsida; order Poales; family Cyperaceae; genus Eleocharis; species Eleocharis quinqueflora. The sequence continues at coordinate 3,158 of CAXKVX010002728.1, forward strand.
GTGCGATCTTTTTAGCTATGCAAGTGGTGTGGATTGAAGTCTTAGGATGGGAAGTTTAGATATCAAGTTCATGTAGTTTTTTTTTTCATTTCTTTAAGAGAAACCATGCAACTTGTATGTTCTGAATCCCAATTTTATATTTGAAATGTTTGCGCATATTTAGGTTCCAGAATCCTATCCTTTGTTTTCTTTTTTGTTCTTTAGCATAGACCCTTGCTACGCTATCACGCGCATTCAAACCCCCAATATAACCCAAATGCAGTATATTATATTTTGATCTCCAATTTTAATTGTGATTTTAATACCGATTCAGACAAGATTCTAGTATAGTTATTCATTAATTAATCTAATGGGTTAGAATGTAGTTAACTTTTTATTTCTTTTTAATTTGTGACAACATTAGCAATAGCCACATATAAAACTTAATTATATCATTTGTGAGTATAGTATTTGTGTATATCGAGCAATTTTTTTAATTGTCTATCTATCAATTATTGATTTGTATTTTTAAATGATATTTAAATTGATGGGAGATACTTTGAAATGGGAAATACTGTCCGTTCCTTATAACTTCGCATCATTTTATTATTGAATAATTCTAGTGTACCCATCAAAACACATTAATATCTAATATTCCTATAAAACCTTGATATTACTTTTTTACCGTATTTTAAAAAAATATTATTTATATTAATCAAAATTAAATATTTAAGAAAATACAATATGAAATTCCAGATCTACTTCCGCCGCAAGTGGCACATTCGGCCCTTAACCCAGATATCCATCCCAAAAAAAATTCTTAGGGCTACAAGTGGCACGAAGTAGTGGATTGACGAAGGGTCGGGTCGGGTCGGGCACGGGTCGACCCGGACGGGTTCAAGGGTCCGACGAGTCACGGGTCCCCGGGTCTCGAGGGTTTCACGGGTCGGGTTTACACGGGTCCAAAGTTCGAAAGGGCAACCCGACCCGTGATAGACCCCCACGGGTCTCACGGGCACGGGTCGGGTCGGGTCGGGGCAAGGGTCGGGTCGGGCACGGGTCATGGGTTTGCGGAGGGCGGGTTCAACCCGGAGGGATTTTCAAATTTTTTTTTTTTGAATTTTAAAATTTCTAAATGGTAAATGCCTCCAAAAAATCCCAAAAAAATTAAAAAAAATGAACGAAAATTCAGAAAAAATTTGTAATATTTTATAAAATATATTTTATAATTATATCATTTTTATTTATGATATTTCTTAAAATAAAAAATATTCATATAATGTTAAAAAAAACTCTAAATTCTCAATAAATTCGAAAAAATGTTAAAAAAATAAAAAATGCACAAGGGTTGGGTTCAAGGGTCGAGTCCAAGGGTCCAAGGGTCGGGCACGGGTCGGGTCAAGAGTCCGGCGGGTCGGGTCTAGCATGGGTCCAACGGTCAAGAGGACGTCCCGTCCCACCCAAAACCCGTGGGTCCATTTTTCACGGATCGGGCACGGGTCTACCACGGGCACGGGTCGGGCACGGGTCGGGTCACGGGCGGGTCCGCCCCCGGGGACCTTATCACACCTCTAGCACGAAGCACCTTCCTCAATCCCTCATATTCAAATTTAAAAAAAGAAACTTTAAGGACGCAAATTTGAGTTGCTAGGGAGAAATATGGGTTGATTCCAGTGTAGCATGTGGCAGCTACGTGCATGGGCTCTAGGGACGCATGTGCCACTTGCGACCCTAGAATTTCTTTTTAAAGTTGCAGAAAGAAAATCAGTTTTAGGGACGCATGTGTCACATGCGGTCGAAGTAGATCTGAAATTCATTTTGTTTCCTAAATATTTAATTTTGATAATTATTAATAATATTAAAAAATTCGAATTTTTAGAGTAAATCTATGATGCTCCTGAGAGCACTAAAATCTTTCATGCTCTTAACTCAAAATATTTAAGTATTTTTTAAATTTTGATTTATCATGTTCAATAATTTTTTATATAAAAATCTTGTAGTGGTAAATTCTTTTCAATTTTTTGAGTTTTTAAGTATCTATTTCTAATTTTTTAAAGTGAGCTACTTTTATGTATAAACATTGATTATTGTTATTATTTTGGAGTTATTTACAAAAATTCAAAATACATACTTAGAAAACTCCAAAAATAAAAAGTTTGTCCCCTACAAGATTTTGCTATAAAAAAATTATTGAGCATGATGAATCAAAATTTAAAGATGTTTAACAATGTTCTTGAGTTATAACACGGAAAGCTTTGGTGCTCTAGTTTTTGTATCTCATTTCACCTAGGAGCACTGACTCTAGTTTTTGCATCTCATTTCACCTATTTTAATTATTATTTAACAATTTAAAATTAAATTGACAAATATTATGTTTTTGTTTTAAATGGGGGTGTGCCTTGAATATTTAGCACCCTGTACCAGAAATCATACAAACTGACATAATATGACACTTGCAATTTAATAGGCTTCTTCTAACAATAATTGGAGAGCACGGATGGCTTCAAGTCTCTGCATCAAAAGAGACACCTGCTTCACAGCTTCAGTAGCTCGGTTCTGCAAAGTCTTAACATACCCCTTCTCAGCATTCAAAGCCTCTTCATTTCATTACTAAAATTCTCGGAGTTTCTATATAATTGCGATATCAATTTTAGAAATTTAATCTTTCTTTAGTTTCTAAATCTTTTATTTCTAAAACTAAAAAATTAGAGTTTCTTAATTGTCACATTAGCAAATATTATCATTATTGTGGAAAATCGATCAATTCTAACCAATGATTAATTCACGTCAGAATTTATAAACTCTAGAGAAAAATTGCTAAATAAAAAACTCATTTAGAAACTGTCACATCATATTAGAAAATTCAAAAATTACAGAAATGAAGATGCTCTGAATAATAGTATCAGCTCTCCATTTCTGTCCCAGATGCATCAATTTGTAAACATAGTGCCAATTGGTTTGTTCTGTGTTTCAGTCCTCCTAATCTCTTCTTTAGGTCCTTCGATATATTTGAATCATTTAATGCATCCAAATATGCAGCGCTAAACTGAAGTTGTGCTGTTATTTGTATTTGAATGTAATTAAGCAAAGATTATATACTTCAGATCAGATAGTTAAACTTGCCCCCATAATATGTTTTTAAAAATACTGCTGGTTGCATCCAACTTCATATCCTCGAGTTGTATTTTCCAACAGAGAATAATCCAAAGCACACTTTGACATCATTTGCCAGTGAAATATTTCTCTGAGGTGCAATTTCAACTAGGACTTTAATTTAATAACTTCACAAGAATTTAGCAAAATAACATTTTTACACACTATATCTGATGAAGCCACGAAACCATCACAACTAAGCCTAGAAAGCAATTCCACAGTACATAAAATTTTACATACCAAAATTACTTTTTCTCCCATGCTAATCTTAAAAATCAAAAGGCATCACAGAGGTTTTACCTACTTTGAACTCTCACCTAGTCCCACAGCAAAACATCTTTACCGGTACCTACCGACAATAATAAAATCGTCATCATTAAGAACCTCCACTTCTCTTTGCCCAACAAAATTCTCCCTTCCCAATTCCTTAACAATCTTCACAAATTCAACCCTCTTCTCACGTGGTAAAGGATAATAAGGCAGACGAAAAACTGGCCGAATCACACCCAATTGAGCCAAAGCCGTGTTTAGACCAATCGGGTTTGGTTCAACAAACAACCACTTCATCAGTGGCATCAGCTTTTCTTTTAGCACCGCGTTCTCCCCTTCAAACATGAGACTATGCATCAACCCAGGTATCAAATTACTGGTCACAGATATGATCCCAGTGGCCCCATAAACCCAACGTGAATCATGGCACTCATCATCATTACCGCTCCATATCACAACTCCTTTGTTGGTATACCCCTTGATCCTCTCATTCCCCATGCACTCCTTCACTCCAGCAAGATTAGGATTTGTGGCAAGCGCATTAATAACAGTTGGGGGTATATCCTGGCCTGTACGTGACGGCACGTTGTATACCACTGTAGGTCCCATTGACATGAGAGCATCAAAATGTGCAACGAGGCCCTGAATCGAGGTTTTTCCATAGTAAGGATTGATATGGAGCGCGGCATGCATACCAACAGCGAAGCCCTGCTCGGTGGCATGAATCGCCTCACCAGTGGAGTTGCTGCCAGTGTTGCCAATGACCTTGATTTTGGAGCCAAAGCAGTTCACAGTGTGACCAATGAGCATGATGTGCTCGTCCCAGCTCATGAGGTGACCCTCGCCTGTGGTCCCACCCACGATAACCCCCTCAGCCCCACCTGCAATTTGCATGTGCATCAGCCTATCATAGGCTTCCAGGTCAAATCGTCCATCAGGGAGGTACGGGGTTTTGATTGCAGTAATGAGTCGGAGAGCACGGATATCATCCACTGTGGTTCTGTGGTGAACAATAAGTGGAAATTATTTCGGACACCTCTTTGATGTGAGTTGTATGTTCTTTTGACACATTACAACCATACTCCTTTTCTTTGTTACAAGTGTATTATTTACTTGTCTAAGTAGTGCTTCTAGTAAAACTCAAGACAGAATTTAACCTACAAAAATCCGCAGATTGAGAGTATAGCAAGGTGGTCCTGTTGGATACTTCTTTTTAGCTTTGGCCACCGACTTCTGCTTATTATTCTGTTTTTGTTTTTTTCAGACACAGCATCTGCTTATTTTGATCTTATTTGTGAACCATTCTTGACATGACAGCACATTTACTTAAACCTTGCTGCTTTTTTGTCAATTAAGTTGTCCTCACTAGTCTTATATATCAGAGAGAGACAGAAAAGGATCAGATATATGATACACCTAATAGTCAAGTATGAACATGCCTGTGCTTAACTTCAAAACTGCGCATAGGTAGATGATTATTTTCAAGACTTATAGCTGCCCTTACAGTTCTCCATCCGACAGATCTGAAAAATAAAAAAATATCAATTAAACTAGGAGGCAAAGAAGAATTTTTGTCCGTGTAATATAATTGAATTAGAGAAGAAAACACTGCAAAGCTTATATACCAGCCAGGATATAGGGCCTATTGGTACTGGTATAAACTGTTACAAACAGGTTACGGGGTGACTGATACTGTCTCAACTACTGGTATTGGCTAGACTGTATATATATGGTAACAAGTAGTCTACAGCCGTAAGGCACCACCGCACCAGGCCAGTTTAGGTCTGGGACTGGTATCTCTAGACAAGATTTTCCTTGCATAATTGCCAAAAGAGGTACCTTCTAGAGTGATCTGAAATGAGCAGATGTGGTTTTCCTCCAATAGAATAAGCTTGCCTCGTGCATACTGTTTGGTTTGCCAACAATAAAGAGGCCATTTCTATATTTCAGCCTAAAATATGTATAAAATCTTATAAGAAACATAAAAAGACAGAACATTTGATGTGTCTAAGCTGCAAAGACCTTGAACAACACCAATTTCAAAAAGAATTTGACCAAGGAATTGAATCCTACCCAGTCTTTGGGTGAGCAATGGCCAATAAATGCTTCTACATCATACCATTTTATTTTCATAGTACTATTTTATCACTCATTTGCTCCCACTTGCCTGGTCGGGAACTTTGATAGAAGGACGGCTTCTTTGGAGGATACAGAAAGAACGCAAACAAATAAACCGAAAGACAAGGAGATGTCAATATTTGGATGGGATTTAGGTTTTCCAAACACTCGGATCCATTACTCTTTCAAATGAGAACTAATTTTGAGAATCGTAGCAACTTTACAATACATTTTGGGCAGGAACAAACCCATTTGCTCCCTTCCAAAACAATACCATTTAGTAATTAAAATAGGCACCTATTGAAATATCCTAATAACCACTTATATCCAAAATTCCAAATCCAGGAGAAAAACTCTGAACCAGGTTCTAGTGGAAATCCTCTTAGAAGCATCCAAAAAGAAGTTAACGAAAAAGGAAAAGCAAACCGCGTACTGGTTTCCAGAGATTATAAATGTAAGCAGACTTCAATGAAAAATTGAACTGATTCCTCGACAGCTGAGCGCGTTCGCGAGAGAGAGATAGAGAAAGATAGAGAGATTGGGGTTTTGGTGGGTTTTGGAGGCGGAGAGGGAAAAAGGAAGAGGAGGTATGGGGTCTGCCGCTGTTTGGTTGTTGGAAAAAAGAAACTGCTCTCTTCCGGAGAGAAAAACAGGGTCCTACTTTAATCTATCCGTTGAATCTGAAACAAACGGATCAGATGTATTTTGAACAGTTCGGATTTCGAACAGCAGGGTCCAGAAGAGCAGCAGAGTTCATTCCTTTTGAGAATTTGTCACTAGTTTTCTATTATTTTAATCTCGGTCTTGACACGACGTGTAGACGTGCATGGTGTTCGGTGGATGAGTTCTTCAAAACTTCAAGGACTTCTATTGACTTCGAGTTCGAGCAATCGTGGCCCTTAAATCAAGTAGTAAAATTATAGACAAAGATAAACCGTTGGATTCTCGTTAAACCGTGCAGATGAAGAGTGAGGAATGTATAGGCCAACCTCGATTTAATATGAGAAAAGTCTATTTTGATCTAAAATTATACAACTTTGTTCAATCGAGTCCTGATTTATTTTGGTTCAATCAAGTCCTAATTTTGATCCAAACTGTTCCTAAACTTTTTCATGTTTTAAATTGTTCCCTAAATTATTGAGTTTAGTTCATTTTTGCTTCCTAATTATTAGTTTTGTTTTGATATACTTTAAAAAGTTAAGAGAAAAAATTGAGTCAAATTCAACACTTAAGGAGCAATTTGAATCAAGAAAAAACTCAGGACTATGTGACCAAAACCAATAATTTAGATACTTAATTGCACCAAAACAAAGTTCGAAGACTTAAGTTGAACTTTATATAATTCGGATGTCCAAAACAGATTTTTTTCATTTAATATAGAGAAATTTTTTTCGGTGTCATTCAAAATTGAGGAAATTCTGAAAATATCATCCGAATTGTTTTCTCTCTTATTTGTCACCCAGAAACACACGTAGCTTTCTTATTTGCAATATTTTATTTTTTATTAGTTTCAATTTAAATTAACAAATCAAATTTTAATTAAAGGACAGAAATGTCCTTAGCCCCTTTCCTCCTTTCTTCCTCCGATCACCTCTGCCTAAATTTTAATTTGATATATGTGTAATTTTCAAAGTACAATTCCAACGTTGTGCCCCCTCAGAAGCTTGATCGAAGCACTGAAGAAACATGCTGATATGCATTCGTTGATATAAACACGGACCGTAATTCAAACAAAATCCAATAAAAACTCCCGATTTCAAATTCTTAATCCAAAGACAACAATCAAACAACAACTAGACACAATCTGACAGTTAGAGGTGGCAAATCGGGCAGGTCGGGCGGGTTCGGGTTCGGGTCGGGTCAGTTTGACTTCAAAAGATTATCGGGTCACGGGTATGATCAGGTCGGGTCGGGTCGGGTCTCGGGTCATCATGCGTTGGTATTTGTCGGGTTTCGGGTCTTTCGGGTTCGAGTCGGGTCGGGTTTCAATTATCTAGTTTTGGATATTTTTCGGGTTTCGGGTCTTTCGGGTTTCGGGTCTTTCGGGTTCGGATCGGGTCGGGTTTCAATTATCTCGTTTCGGGTATTTTCGGGTTTCGGGTCGGGCGAGTCGGGTTTCGGGTCGGGCGAGTCGGTTCAGTTTGTCTTCAAAAGATTATCGGGTCACGGGTCTGATCAGGTCGGGCCGGTTGGGTCTCGGGTAATCATGCGTTGATATTTGTCATGCGTCATTGGCGCAACGGCGGAGAGACGTCATGCAGCGTGCAATGTAGTAGTGGTGTCATGCAGATTGTAGGAGCGGTGCAGCGTCACACGACTTGCAGCGGCGGAGTTCATTTTAGTCAAGACATGTACAAGTACAATATTAATTGATAGGTTGATATCAGTTTGATAAGGCCAAATATTCAAACCAGAGTTTATTCAAATATTCGGATCGGCGGGTAATGTGATCTCGGGTCATTTCGGGTTTCGGGTCATGTTGGTCCGGGTCGGGTCGGGTACCGGGTCATCTGATCTCGGGTCTTTTCGGGTTTCGGGTCATATCAAATCAGATCGGGTCGGGTATCGGATCATCTGCTACCGGGTCTTTTCGGGTTTCGGGTCATATCAAATCAGGTCGGGTCGGGTATCGGGTCATTCGCTGTCGGGTCTTTTCGGGTTTCGGGTCATATCAAATCAGGTCGGGTCGGGTATCGAGTTATCTATTGTCGGGTCATTTTCGGGTTTCGTGTCATATCGGGCTACTCCGAGTCGGGCGAGTTTTTCGGGTTGGGTCGGGTTCTGCCACCTCTACTGACAGTGATATAATCGAATCAATAACCCGATCAAACAACTCGTTTCTCTAACCAATTATTTGAGTAACGATCAAGCTTCAGACAAACGCTTCTACCATCCTCCGACTTCATGAGATTCCCAACTCTGAAGAGGTGAGAATAACCCTTGTCAAAGGATATAGTTGGAGGCACGTCGGAGTACGAGGCGGTGATGTCGGTGGTGGGAGTTGTACTTCGATCAAGCCTCCGAGGAGGAGGCAGAGGCCATTGGAGGAAGCAGAAAGGAAGAAATGAATCAAGGGCATTTTTGTCTTTTAATTAAAGTTTAATTTTTTAATTTCATCAAAAACTAACAAAAAATAAAATATGGCAAATAAGAGAGCTACAAATATTTTTGGACGGCAAATAATAGAAACAATTTCGACCGATATTTATAGAATTTTCTAAGTTTTGAATGGCATCGACAAAAATTCCCTTTAATATATCACCAACTACCTGATCTATTTTGATAATGTTCTTTAATTATCTTTCAGGCAGATCTTCAGAATTTACAGTTCCAAGATGGCTGGTCCAGTAACAATCGTAGATGTAAGCACGTGACCCAACAACATTTGAAGAAAATGTAGTTTGTGATTTAGTATGAATATAATTTAAACATCATGCATTGGAATTTGGAAATGTATGTAATTGTAATATTTTGAAGTCAATTTTTCTAAAAATAATTTCAAGTTTTTTAGTCACACCAAAAAATTAAGAAGCAGGTCGGGGCGATTAATTCTGCCATGTGTGCGCGCGGAAGCACGCACATGAAAGGCTCAATAAATAATGAATAAACATGCAGAAATATAAGTAAATCACTTATACAACACGTACCATAACCATGTAAATCAAAATCATCATATTACTCCACAAAAACATGTATAAAAAATATCAGAGTTGCAGAAGCGAATAAAATTAAACAAAGGTGATTATAGCCTCGCTGATAGATCGGTGGCTGTAATCCCATCAAGTATATCATTTAAACTAGAAATCAAGGGTAAAATAAGTATCAAATGAGAGATGAGCAAACTCCAACTTGCGGTCTCGTGTGATCAGCTTCTAGCATTCTCAACTTGTACACATGCGCTTCTTACTTGAATCTCAAACCCACCGTGAAAATATGAGTAATTTATAAAATTACTTAATGCAGATTTAGGTCCAGACTTTGATTTTATATCTTTATCTAAGATTGAACTCAAGCTAACACTTGATAATCACATTATTGCATTTAGATATTAAAATTGAGTTGTAGATTAGGAAATAATTTTAATGGTCTAAGTAAATCTTAAAATCAAGTGAGAAATAATGACGTTAAAACTCAAATAGAAAATTTGAGGAATATTATAATATATAAATAGTAAGGATACTCCAAAATAAATAGAGAAATATAATCATATATAGCTTTTTACAACTCAAGTTTGTATACTGATGTTTAGATGTTTGGTTTTGATCTTTTATTTTGTTAAGAGAACAGTGAGAGGCCATCAATGGCAATTTTGGGATTTGTGGCATCAAGAGATTAGATAATAGATAGGATACAGGTACCATAGATGAAAGGTACTGGTACCATAAAAAGAGGTAGTATAGGGGATGAGATAGAAGTCTCCTCTGTGTTTGGGTTTTGTTTTTTTGTAAACACTTGCTTCTTTTGTTATAAAAAGGAAGTGGTGAGGTCCCTAACCTCACTTATTTCAAAAAAAAAATAAAAACTACAAAATTTGATAACAACTCAGGTTCTCCTTTAGATAAAAGACTCTGGTAGAATTTACAACAACAACAAAAAAGATATAGATATGATGGTCAACTTCATTTCCAGGATAATCTAATCACCATGATTAGCCTCATAGCATCACATCTAAGAAAGTTGTCAGAGAAGGTTTAACATCAGCTCCATGCCAAAAACTATAAAACAAATGAAATTTCAAAGACTTATGCAACTATTTTATGATGTCCTAATCTACACGAAAGAAAATCATTTTTTTAGTAAAGATGCACAAAACCAGAAAAAAAGAAACAAAGAAAAAAGAAAAAAAAAGTGATGCTTGGCAAAAAATTTAATTGTTGCACATCTTGTATGAATATTTTGGGATAAAATATATGATATCGCTGTATCACATTTCGAGGCAATAAGCTAATGACATAGCATTATCTTAATATTTTTCTGAAGAAGATTATAATGCTTTCATTTTGTGTGCTTTCAAATACACAAAAGTGAAAGCATTATAATCCTCATTTTTTATGGATCCATAAAATCGCAAACCTCGACATGAATTTAGTCATTTACGTATATAATACTGGTGAGTACGTGAATGTTTCCTATTTTAATAAGTTTAGTGAAAATTTCTTATGTTTTCAAATCAATAAAAAGAAAGAGTAAATGCACCTTATTGGAACTTTTAAATCTTTTTACGACCAACAAAATATCTAACATATTTTTTTATATATTTATCTTGTTCATAAATTGTCGTATTGGTTTAGAAACTATCACAAAGAGGAGAAGGATTCCATGCAGAAAAATCTTGTCCCACAAAAATACCACAATCTCATTTTATTGTTTCTCTCTCAAATTTTAAAGTTTAAATGCCGAATCTATATTTTTTTTCATGAGAATGTTCTCATGTAAAATTTGATGAATTTCAGGGTCCATTTATACTAAATAAAATGATATGAGTGGTAAAGAAATGAATAAATGTAGCTTTGGTAAATTAAGTTTGATGTATTCATCTGTTGACATCTTGATCTAATATAAATAAACTCCAAAAAATATAATATTTTACATAGATGCATTCCATTTACCAAAGCTATTTCCATTATATTAATTTCTTAATATTCCAGTTCCATCAAAGAAATTATAGGCAAGAATACTTGATCTATCAGATTATTTGATGGCCTCACTCAGATAGTCAGATTGAAGATCTCAGCAAATACAAGTTATAACTGTAATTCAGCTAGTAAACAACACGTCCTTAAATTTGTCTTCAACACATACCAACTGAAAATTCAATCAAGCTCCAATATGAAACAGCAGATATCTTCAACAACCAACACAGCCTTGAATTTTTGTTTCCCACACTTACCAAATCAAACCCCATCCAAACAGAAAATAATAACGAGCTAGATATAACTGCAAGTAATGAAGCGCACAAGTTTCCCAAGTTTCAGCATTCAAACACTTACAAAATAAAAGGTTAATTAACTTTCGAAACAAAGCATACGCCCGACAATGCACCACTGCAAACATAATATAAAAGATCCAATGATCTCAGATGATCAAACTAAAACCCTAACAACCAACCCAACTAAAATCATTTTGATTTGCCTCTCCCAATTAACCCTAAATACATCCAGACTTTACCCAATCCCTCTCACTTCGCAAGGAGGCGTTGGATGAAATCCTCATACCGGATGGCACCATCAGGGCCCACATCAACTTCACGGATCCATTCATCAAACTCAGCAGGCTCAAGCTTCTCGCCTATAGAGGTGAGCACATGGCGCAAGTCTGAAACATGGACCACCCCCGTGCCATCCTTGTCCAGTACCTTGAAGGCATCACGCAAGGGCCGGTCAAATGGTTCAGGACGTAGATGGGTCCACATAAGCTCCAGGAAACGATTGAAATCAAATGGTGCTGTTAGCTTCTCTGAGGTGGTTATTTCTTTCAGCTGGGCCTGACAAAAATGAATAAAAGAGTTGACTTCAAGCTTCTTCAGAGCAATGACAAAAGCAGTATTCTTTGTCTTTTCAGGATTTAATTTGTCAAATATAGGTTTGATAGATGAATGCTTGATTTTCAAAATTGGATTAACAAATTCGGCTAATAATCCCTGTCATGAAATATACATGCACACTTTTTAAAAAGCTTTAGTGAAATAAATGATATGTGCTACAAAAAGAAAAGTCACCATGACAAGAAATTAAGGACTGAAGTTGTGTGAAATATAATAAAGATATTCAATATCTTTGTGTGGGATGTGTTGGCTTGAACCATTAAATTTCCAACCATAAAGGGGACGAACAGCTAAATTGAAGTTGAATGCTATTACCATTACTGAAAATAAATAAATTAAAGATGAGGATTAATATTTTTATAATCATGAAAATATATATCCTGGATATATCTGCATCAAATTCCCTAGGGCTTCAAGTATAAGGTTTGAGAAAGCAAACATCTTTCTATTTGGTTTGGTTAAAATTGACAAAATGTCATAGCATAAAGATGTTTTAGATGCCAAATCATTTATCAGACACTAATATATAATTCTTCTCTTAAAATTCAATTCTCTAGAAAGAAAAGCAAGTCACTTGAACTCTACTGTAATTAAAGATTACAAATTTAGCAATACAATTTTATACTAACGCCATCATGCAAACAGGATAAATTGCACATCAATTTGGTACTTCATACATATCTAAGTTGAATGTAATTCCAGACTTGTATCAGGTCATAAAAAAGAGTAAATGAACCAATTTGATTGAACTAAAGACAAGCGAGATAGAGTAACGAAAAAGAAAGAAACCGCATTTAACAATTTAGCACCTAAAATTCTCAGTTATCTCACATCCTTACATGGACCTAAACGATTATGGATTCAGCAACCAAGAAAAAAATAAATGTAACAAGAACAAACGACTCGTAAATTGCGGAGGTGCTGAAGATACCTGAGTAGGGTTTCCACCGAGGGATCGCATGAGCACGCCGAGATCAGAAGGCGCGATGCGACCATCGCCATCGGTGTCAAAAAGAGAAAAGGCCTCGCGCATCGACGCCACCTGCTCCTCGCTCAGCTCCGCCTTCACCATCTCTCCTTATCTTTTCGCTCCTTCGAAATTCTCTCCTCTCCCTTGAAATTCTCTCCTTTCTCTCTCTCTTTTCTTTTAGCAGGACAATAGATCGAGATCTCGTTTGGCTTTGGTGAGACAGTGAACTGTATTTTCGCTGGCTGATTTCCTTATTTTTGGGATTTCTTTTTCGTTGCTTTTAAATCTTTCGTTTTGTAATATATACATTTGTAATTGCTTCTGTTGAAGTCTTTTAATAGAAGCCGGACTCTCATCTTGAAGCTACTTTTTAAAAAAAAAAGAAATCTTTCTTTTTGTGAAGCGTGCGTTACAACTTAACAAACTTGATTTACGGTGGACCGTTTGACAAATCAGCTCTCCAAAATTATATAGAGAGTAAAAAATATGTGATATTGAATTTATGATCATTTGTTATGGAAATAATTGTTCTTTATAAAGCTTGATGAGGAACTGATAATATTTTTCTGTTTTATAGTTCAATTTGTATATAATAATTTACTTCACAAGAGAAAATACTTTAATCTCCCAGGCCTTTGTTTGGCATCAAAGATTAAGGATTGATGGATTAAAATTTTAGTTTTTAGTAAGGAGAACTTGTTTGGTGAGATACTGATCTAAGCTTCATAATTTTCACAAGCTAATAATGTAATGACTCGTATACTTTCTACGAAATAGAAAATCACTATCTTAATTTATTTTTTAAAATCACAAAGTTTGAGATTTTTCATAATTCAAAGAAAATGTTTTTACATAGAGTCAGATTCAATCTTCACAATCTTGAACTTTCTTGAATTGTGAAATGATCTCTTTGAAATTTATAAAAGACCTTCCTATTTTTGGTGTAGGTAGTAAAAACATTTTCCATTGGATAAAGCATATGGTTAACTATCTAAATTTAATTGATCTTTGAAATATTGTTGAAGATGATTGGATTTTCAAATATGAAGCTAACACTATTATTCTTACTAAGTTCAAAAATGATAATATCATTAATTGTATTATTATCTTCATTCATGAAAATATTGCTCTCTCACTTGCTAATATTAATGCTAAAAAAATGTTGAATGCATTAATACTTAGATATGAGAGAAATGAGCATATGAAAACAAACAAAAAAAGTATGAATAGCAGTCAAACTTGAAAATCACGAGTTTGAAGAAGATGAATCTTTTGAAATTCTATACTTTAGACTTGTTTTTTGAGAAATGAATTCATAAAAGCCGAATCTAACATAACTGATGAGAATTTTGTATGGAAGCTACTTAGAATAGTGTCAAAAGGCCATTGTGGGACTATAGTTATCTCAATCAAGACGATGCAAGCCAAAAGGATGTCTTTCAACCTCGAAGATGTCTTTGCTCAACTAACTTCCTTTGAAGAAAAATACAAGGATGTAAAGAGCTCAACACCCCCAAGACACTAGCCTTCCTGACATAATCTCTAAAATACAACTCTACATACTGATTTGACACGAATGAAGATGTCTTTCAAATACTTCAACAAGAAATCTCAAAAGATGATAAGCTACTAGTCAAGGTGATAAAATGGAGCATAAGCTTCGAGAGAAAAGTTAATGAAGAAAGACTAACTCAAGACAAGAGATTAGTATGCCTCACATGCAACAAGGAGGGTCATTCTCTTCAAAATTGCTCTACGATATTTCCATCCAAGAGAACTGGAGAACAAGATGGTAGATTCAAGAATTTCAATGGAAAGAAGAAAGCCATGCAAGCTATATAGGGATGTGACTCTAAAAGCAAAAAAGAAGTTGATCTAGGAGGAGGAGAAGAAAGCAAGCTTGTTCTAGTTGTCAATAACAACAAGCAACCAATCTATCTTGAACACATATATCAAATCATCAAGGAGGATGCAATTACTGATCCATAATGATCGAGATGATGATTAACATGGAAACGACTAAAGATGCAAAGATATCCAAAGAAAGAAAAAGGTAAGAAAAGATCTTGAATGCAAACAATAAGCAAATGGAGACCCCAAGCCAAACTCTTAAGGTCTATTTAAATATCAATGATATATGTGATGATGAATGTGAGTCTAGTAATGAGGTTAGACTTACTTTGGGTAAAGATCAAGAGTCCTACAATGTAACTAAAATGAAAGAATTGTTTGATGAGTCCAACAAGGCTATAGTTATTAAAGATGTCATTATAGTTGATCTTATAAAAAAAAATGAATTTCTTGAGACTAGAGTAAATGACCTTGAGACTAAATCAACTTGAATAAGAAATTAGAATTGCGAGAAGCACATACTTGAAATTCTAAATTTTTTAAATTTGTTAAACCTTTCAACAATGATACCAAGATTGATTATGATAAAATGTATATTGATCAAGGTCCACATGACAAAATCAGACTTGGATGTGAAGGAACAACCTTCCATGAATGAAAAGCAATCGTATGCAAATGCTAAACCAAACAATGAGAAAAAGATCAGCAATCATGCCTACATGTATAACAAACGATATAACAAGAGACTAATGTTTAACAATCCTAACTCTAGAATTGTGCATATGAGACCTATAGCTCATAATGACCATATAATTACCAACTATCATAGAGTTCAACCACCAAAACTCAATGTTAGAGAAAAATTTGACAAATTCCATGTGTTGAATGAACACAAGAAGTTTGGTAACCAATTTGCAAGAAAGAAATTCAGTGGTGCTTTCCAACCCAATCAACATTCTAGGTATGGATCAAATGGTTATTTCAAAAGATCAAAACCAAGATTTCAATATTAGAAACCTAGAGACCAATTTGACTATGATTATGACAATATTTATAAATCCAAGTCTACATTTTGTTTCTTTTGCAAGAAATTTGGACATTTAGAAAAATATTGTAGACTTAGAAGAGACAAGATATTGGAGCCACTTGATGTTCCTAGCACAAGTGAAACCAAACCAATTGTCTAGAGAGTCACAAAACTCCCTCCATTTTGATTCAATTTGATTATTATAATGAGGTAGGGTCAAGTTGCAAAATGTATGATTTATTGTTCAATTGAATGAATCATATGTTTTGTGAGTCATGTTTGATCTTTTTACTCAAAGCATAGCACAAGACTGATTATGTATACCTTAGAGGTGCTAATCTCGCTATGTGTACTTGTTTACAAGTACACGAAAGGCTTAATTAAATAACGAAATAATCTATAAGTTAGCTAAATAGTTTAAGTAAAGGAACATCACACACACAATACACACAATACATGATCATCCAACAATATATATATAATTCAGCATCTATACAAAATTTACAACGAAAGCCTAAGAAAAATAAAATACATACAGTAGAGGACGATCCCATCAAAGAACGTGGGATCGACCCTCGCTAACATACTACAAACTAATCCCAACAAAAGAAAGTAAAAGAAAACAAACAGAATGGTCTGCAAAATGAAAGACGCCGGGACTCCATCCTAGCACTCTCCTTTGGACATCAAAAATACTTGCTCCTTACCTGGACCTCACAACCGCCGTGGAATGTGAGTAATTTATAAAAATTACTCAGTGTGGATTAAGGTCCAGCCTTTGGGTTTTTATCTGATTCATGGTCGGACCAATCACACTTATTCAGCATATTTATTAGTTGAGTACATCTACCTACATGGTATCTTGTTTAACCTTTCATTCAAATTATTCAAATCTATCCAAATAGATGACACGAAAGAATCTCAAAATAGAAGGCGATGAAGTATTATTAGAATTATAGTACTAATACGGAATATCAACCATGCTCCCAATCAAAGGAATTGAATCAAAGTAAATTTTCATTTGGTAGGACATCATGATTCGCGCCCTTAGACGGGTCTCGTAATCAAGCCGTCAATCTAACAAATTCTGAGTTTTCAGAACGAAATGCCCTTGTAAAATAGAGTGGCTACAAAAAGCACACACTCGGTCAAAAAGCGAACCGAGATGCATACCCTCACCAAAAGAGTAAAATAATAAAGATGAATCACTCTGTCTCATCCGCCATACGAAAATAAGGAATCGCCTACCCGTTTGAAATAATATAATAGAAAGGGAACTCTCTGTACCAACTAAGGGCCAAAGGGGAGCCTCAGATTTCCTCTGTACCAACCAGAGGCTAAAGGAAGAAGCCCTTCGAATATTAGAAGATCTTGTAATATCGGCTAATAGGAAATATAAAAAGAACAGAATAGCTCCAATACCTCACATATGGCACACACACTCTACACTGAAAAACCGAACCTTAATCACTCAAAAGAGAAGATATTATAATATTATATATAATATGGATGTTGAAAAGAAAACTCTCTTATTAGCACTACGAGCCATCAAGTGATGGTCATCGTTGGTGAGAATTAGTCGAATGTCCTTAAGGACATCTCGACGAGGGGACCCCACGGGTGTTGAGCTTGCGTACGTAATCCGCCCGTCACGATGCCCGCAGACTACATCAATCTAAAACTCACCGGCCCGACTCTCATCACTCCCGACAATTATACATATAATATTAATATATGCATCTACCTATAATTATTTAGTCTATACGATCCGTATATCGGATCTTACATGAAATTATGAGATGCAGATGACATGCAATGCATGTTGGTCTCAGTTATTGGTGCAGTTACCAGTATGAAAATATGGCAGTTTAAGTTCTAAGGGCTTGTTTAACAAATGTTGGTAGTTTGGTATCGCAGTTCAGTTTAGGTAAGTCTGGTAGGTCCTAATTAAGAGATAAATGGATATAAATCCCAAGAACCACACCTGGAAGAAAGAGAGGAGTCATAATCTACAAGAAGCTCTGTTGCGTCCGCATTGGCCTCAACATCGTCCGCGGCAGCGTAAGCCTCGTCCCCTGTGTGTGGGTTTGAGTCAACTAAGCCTCCTAATTTTTTACGTCAGGGTTTCCAAGTTAGACTTAATTAACTAATGTGGAATTTAAAGAAAGTCTAGGCATTTGAGACGTCCTTGATGCTCCTAATTTAATTTATTTAGTATTTCTACTTAGGCAATTATCGTCGATAACAAATTTTGCTCAAAGATGAAGAAGAAATTTTCACGACAGGGACAGAGAGCAAGATAAGAGGAAATAATAAGATAGGGAGTGAGAAATTAGCGGGAGCTCATATAAATTATTGTTTACACTTTAAACTCGCCACTACTAGTGGTGAGTTTAGAGAAAAAACAATTATTGGTGTACTCTAAACTCTCCACTGCATATAAATTATTGTTTACACTCTAAACTCGCCACTACCAGTGGTGAGTTTAGAGAAAAATCAATTATTGGTGTACTCTAAACTCTCCACTGCATATAAATTATTGTTTACACTCTAAACTCGCCACTACCAGTGGTGAGTTTAGAGAAAAATCAATTATTGGTGTACTCTAAACGCCCCACTGTCAGTGGCGAGTTTAGAGAAAAACATGCATTTAATAGGTCGGGAATTTAATGCATGCTATACCCGCCAATGCCACTGGCGAGTATAACATTTATCCATTCTTTTTAAATCGTTGGAAAATAAAAAAGGTAAACTCGCCAATGGCGAGATAGTACATGCCGAAATTCACCTACCATTTCTTATATATTTAATTACAAAAAAATTTATTACTTAAAAAAATTTCGGCTTTGTACACATGCCGTGTCCGAGAAGTTGGACACACCGACACTGAGCAAGCTTTATATATAATATTGATTATAAAATTAGACTGCATATTTGGGTTATATGTTCAATTATTTATCGCAAATAATGTAAATAAAATATTTAATCAAATAATCAAATGCTTTAAAAAATTATACGTTTTTCCAATTTGGAGTTTGGACAAAAAGAACATGTAAACTAATTAATTCAATTATTGTAATTACTAATAAATATATTGTAATTAAATCAATATATTTCGTAGCAAATTAAAATTAAATTGAACTTTAACATAAAGTTTAATACAAAACATCGTTCAAACTTCACAGCCGACGAGCTCAATTTACTTCATCGAGCCCACATAAGTCCTTTATTTATAGGCAATTTTTTTTGCCGTCCAAAATTGAAAAATCATGAATTTATTATTTAAAATTAAATCCTTCCTTATTTATCGCTAAAAAACAACACTTATTTTTTTATTTACCTTTTTTATTTCAAAAACCAAAATGTTATTACCAATCTTCTTTCTCCTTCTACTGCTTCACTTATGAATCCCATTAAACCGCTCCATCACTCCACCAGCCTCCTTCTAAGAATATTCAAAGGCAGAGTCTACGAATGAAAAAGAGGAAAGAAAATCGATATGAATATTTTTGTTTTTAAAATAAATAATAATAAGGGAGCTAATACGTATATACCATATTTGATACCAACTATTGATACCGATTTTATTATGCACCTTTAGTTGAGTTATCATGCACATTATTTGAGTTATTATATATGTTATTTTTTATAATGAAATAGCAAGCTTTTAAATAGTAGCGATAAAACGGCGATTTAGCGGTTTTAGCGGTTTTTGGCGATATAGCGGTTTTAGCGGCCGATAAAGCGGACACGATTTAGCGTTTTAGCGGCAATATAGCGGTTTTAGTGGTGATATAACTGTTTTTGCTGTTTAATTGTTATTTTTTAGCAAATCAAGTTTTAGGTGACTTTTTTATTTTTTCTTTATGCTTCTAAACTACTAATATACTTGCTTATGAATTATTCAATATACAGCATGGCTAAAATAATATGCATAGTACATCACATTTCGTACTATGTGGTCATTTATATTTAATTTGGTCATTAAATTGATATTTAAGTTGCTCAATAAATTCTGCATATCAAAATCTTGTAGGAAATAAAATTTTGTAATTTTTAGAGCTTTCTTGTTATTTTTTAAATATTTTTTAAAAACAGTCCAAAAATGACACTTTTGTAGTATTAAATCTGGACTGTTTTTAAAAAATATTTAAAAAATAGCAAGAAAGCTCTAAAAATCACGAAATTTGATTTCCTACAATATTTTCATATGAAGAATTTATTGAGCAACTTAAATCTCAATTTATTGACCTATATATATATGCATAGTACGAAATGGGGTGTACTATGCATATTATTTTAGCCATGCTCATTCAATATATTATTCTTTGAAAATATATTTTGTGAACAAATTACTATTATATGCTATAGCATACAAATTATATTAATTATAATTTATACTTAATATCATTTGAAATAAAGTAATATGATATAAATATCGATATGGTAGTTGATAACAAATTATTATTATATGTTATTATTAAGCATATAAATTATTAATTATATTAATTATAATTTAAACTTAATATCATTTGAAATAAAATAATATGTTATAAATATATATATGGTAGTTGATAACAAATTACTATTATATGTTATTATTAAGCATATAAATTGTATTAATTATAATTTATACTTAATATCATTTGAAATAAATGTATATGATATAAATATCGATATGGTAGTTTATCGACCGTTTTATCACCGATAAAACGCTAAACGCTAAATCACTCCTCCACCGCTAAACCGCGCGAATCGCTATTTTAAACCTTGTGAAATAGTTATACATGTTGTCGATTTTATTATGCACCTTTAGTTGAGTTATCGTGCACATTATTTGAGTTATTATGCATGTTATTTTCTGTAATGAAATAAATATACATGTTATTTTTTATACTGAAATAATTATGATATAACATGCATAATAATTCAAATAATGTGCATTATAACTCAACTAAATGTGCATAATAAAATCGATATCAATAGTTGATATCAAATGTGATATCTACAAAACATTATCCTAATAATAAATATGAGAGAATAAGAAAAAAATTGATTTTAAACGGCAATCGTAAATTTCCTTAGTTTTGATCGCATTGAACAAATTTTCCCTTGTATACCTTCTCTTTCTTGTTGTGTCGATCCATCTAATACAAAAACGACTCAATGCAGTGGCAAAAATGAAATTCGTAACATCTGCGGATACGCTCGGCCCGATATTTTAGCCGCCTTTGACTGGGTTAAGAAGGGAAAATAAGTTCCAATTCTCTGGCCTGTATTCACTATTCACTGTATCCTATATATCTGCATATAATGTATCTTCTTCCGATATCACAAGTTTGAGATGTGAACCGAGCTCAATTCGAGGTAAGCTACTGTTTTGTATTTCCTGAATTTATTTGTGAAGTCCATGGTGCATCTCAATAAATACTCGCAAATATCGCTTGAATTTATCAGGTGCTCGCCTGATACTTCCATAGTCATTCTATATATTTGCTTATTTTGTGCTAGGTTTTAAATACCGGGGATTGAAATCATGTTATAGATCCCTTTGATTGTTTAATCTTCCCTAATGTTTTTGCTCGAAGTACTTTTAATTTGCTTTTATGTTTCTTGGGAAGCAATTACGCGCATTATATTGATGATTTTGTGCTGATTATTTTGTCCTTTTGGGAATTCAACTTCTCAACTTTCCTCTTTGTGGTTTCCCTGTAAAATTCAGAGCACAATTAGTGTGCCAGTGGATATGTTTGCTGCAGCTATTTAAGTTAAACAAAGCAATTCAATGGGTAATGCATGCAACACATAATATTTTCCATATATAGAAGGTCAATTTTTCCAGGAGACTACAACAAAAGTAGCTTTATCTGACTATTTTTGTATTCCTAGTTTACATAAAAAGTAACAACATGGATAGTATTGAAAATCAATGCTCCTCAATGCCATTTCAGGCAGGGGCCGATTCAGGATTCTCGCAGGGATTCAAAATTTACGGTTTTTTTTCAGGGGTTCAAAATAATAGTTATTTTTTTTTATTTATTTTATATGATCATTTGTGCAAAAAAAAAATTCAAATACATAATCATTTTTAAAAAAAGTAATATATATAATCATTTTTGAAACTTTTTTTTCAAAAAAGTTCAGCTACATCTCTGAATGCATGTGCTCCGCCACTGATTCAGAGACAGGCATCACTTGGTCAAGCGACATTTAACCATTAGCCACGACTCCTCTGTTCTTTCTTCAACATCGGTCAGTTCGAGCCAACATTCTTGTAAGGGAATTTTAAGATTCAACACATGCTTATTAACTTGTCTGACTCAACCTTCTTTTGTTCATCACTAGGACCTATGTATCTATTGAAATCAAATACCATAGAAGTTATTGTTTTTTCTTTAACTAATTCCCCTTGTGCCTTTTGTTATTGCTACAATGCAAGAGTCCCTATACCATACTTTTCAGGTCCGGATCATCGACCGCACAGCATGCGATGGACAGTTCGTATTTTTTGTGTTGTGTGGTATGATCGGTTCAGATTTGATTAGAAGGTTGAATTTTATAAATTTGTTAAGCACGAATCTCGAAGCAGATCGGACGATCCACAATTCCTGCGCTGCATGTATCGCGCGACAAAAGATCTCAAATCATACTTTTCACCCTAGTCTGAAGAGGTAGAGGAAAATGTCAGTTCCTATTTCTTTTTATTTTCTATTTTCTATTGCAAAATAGAAAGCTGGTTCGGGGAGAAGATAATTACCCTGAGTCAGGGGCGGATTCATTCACGGTCTAGCTCGGGATTTATTTTCAAGAAACGCAAAATTTAATGTATTTTTGTATTGAAAAATAAGTTTTTAATGATATTTTAGTGAGTTTGTATCCGAATTTGATCTCAACTTCAGTGTCCGAATTTAGTTGAGTTCGGACTTAACTGGGCTCTGAAATCCGCCCCTGCCCTGAGCAGCATTGAAGCCACATGAGGAACAAAATGAAAAGAATCAGACTCCTATATTAAACAGATGCACCTTATACTGTTATCATTCATCATAGTATATGTACTTAGATCTGAAAAAACTCGAAGCAACAAATTACCCCTTGAAAATAACACAGAAAAAAGTTCTTACTTTCAACAAGATGATATAAGTTTACAATGAAGGGGGGGGGGGGGGGGGGCATATGAGCTCCACCTTCTTATTAAAAAAACAAGATGATATCAGTTTAGATATAATATAGGCATATCATCATGTTTTGCCGGGTACATAACTATAAATATCTGGGGTTTTAAGGTACATATATGGAATTTCCGTGCACTGCTACAGTTCAGCTGCACCTATCCTGAGACTGTCAATAAAGCTCTCATTGTTGGCACCATAGGCAGATAAGAAGTCCAAGAAGTCCCTGAAACTACTTTCCTTGTACATAACAGGATTTTCTTTATCCACGAGTTCCTTTGCACTCCTCACCTTCTCATTCATGGCCAAGCCATGAATACTCGCAATAGAAAATCTACTTTTTTCACTATGCAATATTGCTCTGTGCACTACTGTACGGAACTTGCCATTGCTAAGCACCTCCAAATGATCTCCAATGTGCACATGTAGTGCATCTGACTGTAGTAGTAGGACCGCCTTCCAGGCCTTGGTCTTGTAGTCCATTACCTCAAGACCAGGACAACTGGGAAGGAGCAAGGTTATGAAGCCATAGTCAGAATGTGGGGCCAGTCCTACAGTGTCGCCTGGCTGGATTGACTGGGGATAGGAGTTGACTGCAAGGAGTTGCATTCCATCTTCCAGCTTTTCGCCGAGGTATGCTGGGCTGAGACCTAGGCTTTGGAGAATTGCCTCCATAAGACCTAGAGCAACTCTCCTTGCATCGACAGCATATCTTCCCATTTTCTCCCTGAAAATTTTGTTTATGTATATGAGAATCAACTGTTGGTTCATCTTATATCATGTTAATATGTTATGCCTGCTGTCCTATAGACCTATATTATTCTTTTGCTTGATTGCTTGAAACAACATTTTTTATAGGCACAGAAGAAGTACCTGATTAACCAGTGCAAATACATACCTATAGCTTGGTGGCTCTTGTGGCCATAACTGCATCCACTTATTCAGGGGGTGGGAGTACTGCTTCAGAAATGACAGAGATTTGTTGATTCCATCATTCGAGCAACAGTATCGAACTGGTTTGGTTACATCAGGTGATTTGAACTCTGCCTTCGAATCAGCAGGCAGTTCAAAAAACTCAGATGCTGCTTGAAGTGCTTCCTTCATAACAGACTTGCTTATGCCATGGTTTATCACCTAAATAAACAAGCAATGTTCAGACTTGCATAGCCGTGTATAAAAGGTAATTCCTTTTCTTATATAATTACTTTTTTATTACCTAATTTGTTTAATAAGATGCAAGTTCTAAGGAGGGAATAAGCTATTATAAAGGACAAATATGAAATGCCCCATAATCATCGCCCCCCTCCAAAATACACTATCTAAAATACAGGCACTGTCAAAAATACACATAAAAGTTGCACAGGTACTTTTGAAAGTGCATTTATGGCATTTATTTCAATATATGTTTCTTATGCATATATGTAAAACCCATATAGAATTCATATCTATAATGTTTCCTGCTTGTAAACAGAATCTCTATGATGGAGGCAACAGCAGCACCCATTTTTTTGGGTCTTCTGAAAATGGGTAGTATTATATAGCGAGTCTCTTGTAACTTTTGTTGAG
Source organism: Eleocharis quinqueflora (assembly GCA_964058865.1). Lineage (NCBI taxonomy): Eukaryota > Viridiplantae > Streptophyta > Magnoliopsida > Poales > Cyperaceae > Eleocharis > Eleocharis quinqueflora. The sequence continues at coordinate 27,805 of CAXKVX010002728.1, forward strand.
CCCTCTAAGGTTTTAAGGAGAATCCTCTTGTAACCTAAGCCTGCATGCACACCCAAAATTAATTCAAGTTTTTTTTTTCTTTCTTGAAGCACAATTTGTTATGTACTTGACAGTCAGTTTATAGTATGCAGGTTTTAATAAAGCAGACCTGAAAGCAGCCAATATCTCTGCATGCAGTCTCGATATCTCTTATCACAGAGGCTCTGCTATCATCTGTCTGATGCAACTTGCTGAAGTCAATAACGGGCATATCCAAGGGCTCTGAACCCCCAAATGGTAACATAGGTGGCACCTTGAGTGCAGCAGACAGTAGTGTAGCGTCCATTTTTTTTAAAAAAAAGATAAAATTAACAAGCAGAAAAAGTCCCCAATATAACAACAAGAGAGAAAAAGAGGAAAGGAGCAAGTTAATTGTGATTTGGGTGAAATTGACATGCAGGGTATTTATAGGTGGTGTGAATACATTGGAATAAACATATCACCAATTGACAAGACCGTTGATTGGAGGAATTTACATGTCCAGAGGGGAAGTCGGCCCTTAGGCCTGCTGCTTTGATTTGCGGCTGATCGGCTATTTTTTAATCAAGATAATAACGGAGCAACACAAATTCATGCCTTTATTTGGGGATGTAAACAAACTCAACGGTTGAGACGACTCCACTGGTTCTCTTTTGTGGGGGTGTGGGGCCGGGCTGGTTCGCCTGCTATTAATGGAAGGACGGACACAAGTATCGTATTAAATATTTGGTTCTTCGTTAAATTTTTGGACAATGATTATGTTCTGTCTCTCATTTCTCTCGCTCTCACTGATGCGTGGGTCTTACGCGGATCCTACGCTTTAATTTTAGGGAGCCGTCTTTACTGAAAATTGACTGGGAGAGAAACAAGAGGCACGAGATACATTTCCTAGATTTTTTATCCAGAGACCTACAGTAGCTGAACCAAATCCAAGACAATTTTCGTCATGTTGCGTAATTGTTTTATCGTATTTTTATTCGTTAAAAAATTCAGATACAGATACGAATTTGGATAATCTCGGATACGGATATGAATCGAATATTATCGGATACGAATCAAATATCGAACGAGTACGGATACGAAAGTAATATAATTCGAATAATTGAAAATTCTTGTTTTGCAGTATGTTTACCGAAATGCATCAATGAATTATAAAAAAATTGATACAAACACGAATTAGATTTAAAATTAGTTAGATTTGTAATCTACAAATAAAATCCAATAATATATGTATGTATCTAGGTAGGTATGTATGTATGCGTCACTACTATAGAAAGAGTCTTTAAAACCGACTCTTTTAAATCGGAGTTGGATTTAAAATCGAACATTAACTTACCTTCGGTTTTAAAAGAGCTTTTAAACCGAACTGTAACAATATAGCCGGTTTTAAAGGGGTTTTTAACACCGGACGAGGCTTTAAAACTGGATGGAAGGTTGGGTACGATTTTAAAGGCATTGTTTTTAAAATCGGCCAACCAAATTGGTTCGGTGTTAATACGTTTTAAACCGGCTGCATGGTTGAGTCCGGTTTAAAAGGTGTTGTTTTCAAAATCGGCCGCTTTTGTTGGTCCGGTGTTAAATCCTTTTAAACCGAATGTGAGAAGTCCCACAGATCATCCTTCTTGCTTTTAATCCACAACATCCATTCTAGAATGATCCAACGCTCATAAATCACTTAGAAAAAACTCACGGATCACCTCTTTGTTTCTCTATATAATTAATCTCTTTCTCACATTTCTCACCTCCTTAATTATCTATATAACTCATCCATTTCTCTCATTTCTCGTTTCTCTCATATGATCTCCTCTCTAAGCAAAAAAAATATTTGCTAGCTACTTCAACAAAATTTTGTTTGTCTTTGATTTATTTCTCTTTGTTTCATCTGAAAAGTTCTATTTCTTAGAAAATTTGGAACATGAATCAAGAGAAATAATAACCCCATGAATCAAGAGAAAGTTTGATTCTAAAATATATATGTGAAATTTGAATCTTAAATATATATGTAGAATTAATTTTGAATTTCAAATTTAAATAAACAACAATTTTAGAACGAATTCTAATATTTTAGGTTATTTTTAAAAATATAATATAGATCGTTTTTGAAAAAATTATAAGATTCTAGGTCATTTTTTTTTTAAATGAAAATTCTTTTACACTGGCCTGACAAAACATAGATGTCAGGGTAAAAAAAATTTACACTGGCCTGGCAAATCCCTTAAAATTTTGAAAAAGCGAACGTTGTGGCAAGGTCTGATGTAAAAAACTTTTTTAGAAGCGGACCACTCCGCTGTTAAAAAACTCTTTAGAAGGGGACTGGTCCGGTTCAAAAAGGTAAACTATTAAAAGCAGACTCTGGAGACTTTTAAAAGCGCTTTCTTTTACAGTGGAGTGCAGTCCGCTGTTAAAAGGTGTTTTAGTCCGCTTTTAAAAGTTGAATTGTGGTTGTGTGTGTATGTACTTACTTACACTGAGGTTAATTATGTTGTTTTAAGACAAGTTTTAATTTAATTAAGTTAATTTAGATTAAAATTATGCAAGAGTTCACGATTCCTGCTCTAGATTTATCTTAATTTTAGAAAATGACTATTTTGAAGCCTTAGAAGTTTAAACGGAAGATCCATATCAATCATATGATATGATTCAAAAATCATATCATATGATTCAAAAATCATATCATATCAATCATTTTGAAGCCATAGACGCCTAAACCGAATTCTCTGTGGATTTTTTTTCTTCAATCTTTGCAAAACTTGATCTGAATCGTCGGATCAAAAATCAACAACGCTCGACTGTCAATTATATAATTCAAATCTTTTTACAATATTAATCTGTACAATTAATCTTTAATCTAATAACTCAGATTTAAAGTTCCTCTCTACGAAACAAGAATTCCGTTTCAATCTCAAAAGTCAAAACTTTCTTTACAATATGGATCAAAGTGGTTAGAAGGCCTTTTCAGCCCAGCTGTAAACATTAGCCTGGCCCAATGGTTAAACCCTCATACAAATTAAAAGCTTAATTCAATACCGCTTCCCACCGAATATACATTAATCCGGACTGTTGATCTCTAATTCAACGGTTCAGATTAAATCTCTATGGAAAAATATTCCGCTGATTTTTTCGTTTCGAATATGCATTTCTTGCAATTACATCTTTGAAGCTTCTAGAAATTTTATCTATGATCGGAATGAAATTTAACATGAATTCATCTCAATTCATTTTAATAAAATCAAAGTGAGATGTCAATTCTCGCCAAATGGCAAATTCTATCGAGTTTTGGTGCGAATTTTCGGACGTGAAAATCACCCCCTCAAACTCCGTCGGATTCCACATTGCATCGCTATCCTCCTCCGTTCCGATCACGGGTAATAAAAGATTTCCAAATCGCAATTTGGTTTTGCCCATCATGATTTTTACGATCACGGTATTAAGCTGGTGCTACTTAAAATTGTGATGCGATCTGCTCAATCGGAGGTATGTGAAACGAAAGCTTCCTTTTTCTAACATATATGATACCTTTCCTTTAATTTGTTCTCCTGATTTTTTGTTCAATATTTTTCAAGTCTCTAATTATATTCACTCGATCTCATTTAATACTAATATCGCTTAAAGTGATCTAGTATTGGCCTGCTAAGTGTAAATTGTTTGTGATTTTGCTTATATATCCTAATATTAGGTAATAATGAAGTTAATTCGTTTACCAGAATACCAGATCCTTTTCGTTATTTATTTGTCCCCAACTTGTTGCTAAAGATGTTCGGTTAAATCGTATTTAGTGAAATCCCATGCAATCATGACATGAAGTTGAGCACCTTGAGGTTGATTGCAACTCTTTTCAGAATTAATTGCAGTTCAAATAAATTAGATATGATCCTTACCTGAACCTAACATTGCCTACTAGCTTCAATAATTTATTTATTTTTCTGATATCAAGCTTGCTCTGTGACTGTACTTATTTTTTAATTAAAAAAAGAAGAGATGGTTTAATCCAGCAAACTTCAAGTAAACAAGCAATCATGTATAAGATGTTAAAAAAAATAATGTATAAGATTACACACTAGTAGTGTACATACAGCCAGAAATCCAGACTAACACTCCCTTCGGCGGTCATGGGAAGAGCTGACTAAGTTAGGTGAAAAATGGCCATATTTTAACAGTACAGGATCAGGGATAATCTTTGTATATATTATCCTTACAAAGTCCGTATGAGATATTATTCCATATTCTGGTTCTGTAGGGACAACTGTGGAACTTTTTCTTCGATTTAGTGAATCTCAGGTTGTGCTGATTTTGAGACTCTGAATGTAGCTCCTACCGCAGCCCCCATTTGACTGTAGAAAGTCCAAAAAGTCCTTGAAGCTACTTTCCCTATAATTCATTGGGTGTTGCTCATCTACTAATTCCCTTGCACTCCTGACCTTCTTATCCATGGAAAAACTGTGAATACTGGCAATAGAAATTCTGCTATTATCACTATTCAGAACCGCTCTGTGCACCATAGATTGAAACCTGCCATTGCTAAGTACCTCCAAGTGGTCCCCAACATGCACATAGATTGCATCTGACGGCTGTTGTACTGCCTTCCACGACTTGGTGCGGTGTTCCATTACCTCAAGACCCGGGCAGCTTGGAAGAATCAAGGTTATGAAACCAAAGTCAGAATGTGGGGTCAATCCGACATTAACGCCTGGCTTTGATGATTGTGGATAGGAGTTGACTGCCATAAATTGCATGCCTTCTTCCAACTTTTGTATGTAACCCTGGTGGAGACCTAGGCTTTGGAGGATTGCATCCAATATATCCAAAGCTACTCTCCTGGTTTCTATTGCATATTTTCCCATTTTGTCCCTAATAAAGCAAATAATTAAAATTTGTTTATACATACTTAAATCAAGGATAGTGTAGTGTACAAGGTTAACCTACTTGTATGGCTCAATTTGATCTCCACTGGTCTTTTACCTGGACGCTTAACAATAAAAATGTAGATTAAAATAGATAGAGAGTAGATTTATATATATAATTCCAGGAGGGTTCTGACTATCTTTGTAATAAAGAAACTGGTGATACAAAACATATCACCTTTATTATAAAAAAATGATATACTAGATACTGTAGGTATCGGAATAGTTATAATGTGTATATACCTATAGCTTCGCGGCTCCTGAGGCCAGAATCGTATCCATTCATCTAAGGGGTGGGCATAATGCTTCAAAAATGACCTCGATCTGTTGAAACCATCGTTTGAGCAAACATACCGTACTGGTCTTGTTATGTCAGTTGATGCAAACTTGGCTTTTGACGTGGGCGATGATTGAAAAAATTCAGATGCTGCTTCTAATGCACCTTTCATGACAGATTTTCTAATCCCATGGTTTATCGCCTGGAAAGCATGTGATGTTTGGTTTAGCACCACCACTGTAGGCAGGATCTTATATTTAGTAATTATTTCCTTTAAATCAATTCGTCTTGTAAAGCGAAATAATTTTGAAGAAGAAGAAGAAGCTAGTGCAAGTGGTCAAGCGGTTGGGACTTGGACAAACATATGACTTTATACAGTAAATTTAATGCCAAGTAATGGTGTCCAACTTCATTCTCTTTAAATCATTGTGCCTTCATTTCCTGGCTGATCATTGCTCATCTACTTTTGTACATGGAAGCAAAACATATCAATGTTATTGTGAAACTCAGTTGGGTTAAAGTATGATGCACCTGGAAGCAACCAGTGTCTCTGCATGCAGCCGCAATCTCTCTTATAACCTGAGATTTGCTCTTGTTTGTCTGATGCAACTGACTAAGATCTATAACCGGCATCTGCATGGGCTCTAGTTGATTAACTGGCACAGGAAGTGGTACAGAGTTGCAAAATCTGGCACTCATGACTCTCCTAATTCCTAAATCAATTCAGTAGTGAATTGTAGTATTTTGTATCAAACTGAACTGTGAATCTGCATGTGTTTTTTGCAGATGCCTTGTAGGTGTATTTATAGTCCGCTGTAGAATATTGATAGAAGTTCCATGCCAAGAGTTGATTGGAGATAATATATACAAGTTGCCATTGGGTCGGTCCAGGGGAGAGGTTCCAGGCCCACTATGGATAATTGCAAATTAATTGGCAACATCCTATAGGGCTATAGGTCAAGAGATTGCTTTTTGGCTTTGTTGCACGGGTGCGGGTATCGTATTGAATACGATACGAATATTGCGGTACGGTAATTTCAAAAATTGTTAGATACGGGTGTGATAATATATATTAAATTTTAATTAAAAACATAATTAGTAATATTATAATTTAATAAACAAGTTAATAAACAAAATAATAGTGTAGCTTGTCCTGGATTCGAATTGTCTTCATGTTTCATGTTTCACTCATTTTTCTAGCGATATAACAAAAAATATCAACGGTTTTAAGACATGATTGTCACGTGGAGTATACAAACATATTGAGGCGTATCGGAGATTGAATTCGTTGGTCAAAGTGAATATAATATTCGGATACGTCAATTCCGATAGGTCACGTGGATTATAGGATACATATTCTAAAGAGTATCCGAGTACCGAATAAGTATCTGATACACTACACCAAAATATCAGAAATTATTCGGGTAACATAGCTTTTTGGTGATCTCATGCATGACCCGTATGCCTATTCTCTTTTCTTTTTGGGTAGTTTATTCCTTCACAATTATTACAACTTTGTGCACTGTCACCTTTTTGGGGGACGCTGGAATCATTTTTTCTGAAGCTGGGGCTGTATTGGGATTTTGGGAAGACCACCCCCGCGGCCCCGCCCACAGTTTTTCAATATATAATGTATATCAGACTTATCAGTATATATAAGCTGTTCACAAACCTCACCAAAAGAATTGTGTTCTTGATTTTCTAATTGCATACAGCATGTGGTTGTCAGATACTGCAATAGGTATTATTTGATTTGGTTGTAAGAAAATATTTTCACAACTAAGAAAATTCTCTGTCACTGGTTGCAATAATTCTAGTTGCAATAGATACGTAATTAAAATATTCGTTACAATTGATACATTTAATGCAATCAAAATCTCGTTGCCTCGTTGTCGTGGCAATAGAATTATGGCAACCAAATCACGGTTGGGATCTTGCATTTAAGACATTCAAATAATGGTGACAAAACATAATTTATCGCAACCAACTCCGTGGTTGCAATTCGTCAATCTTACGCAACCGAAAATTGGTTGCAAAATCTTTATTGCAATCAACTCCGAAGTTGCAACTCGTCAATCTCACACAATCGGAAATTGGTTGCAAAATATTTATTGCAACCAACTCCGAAGTTAACTCATTAATCTCACGCAATCGGAAATTGGTTGCAAAATTTTTATTGCAACCAACTTCATTGTTGCAACTCATCTATCCCACGCAAAATATGTGTGGCAATTGAGTTATTCTGCCACTAAAATAATGACTATTGCATTCAGATGCTTAATGCAACCGTATATTGGTTGCAAGTTGTTTTGAAAAAATAGCATGAAACTATTGCAACCATATGCGAGTGCAATTAATATGCTATAATGTTCGTATCAGCCATAATTCATTGTGATTAATCGATATGAGCATCTCAATACAGATTTGTCATTATGATTTTGGATAATAATATGATCTATAAATAATTTAAATTAAAGTTAAGTTAAAGACAAAATATTTGAAAAAAAAAAGATTTTATAAAGCGTTAATATTATATCACTCTTGTACATCAAATCATTCAAAAAAGCTATCAAAATACATAAGTATTTCATTCCTAGAAGTATTTCATTTCTAGGACTAAAGTTGCACCTTCGGTTGAGGTAGTAGAAATCTTGGAGGCGACCACTCCAATTTTAGCAAGAAAGATGTAGACCCATGATGCAAGATC
>CAXKVX010002729.1:0-21225 GCA_964058865.1 Eleocharis quinqueflora
GATGAGATAGGAGAAGAAGACGAGATGAGAGATGAGGGAGTAAATGTTTTATTCGAAATTGATGAATCTTCTTATAAAGCAGGAACCTCTGAACCACACCCGGAGATTCTCTTTAACCGTCTTTACAACTTAATTGTCACATTTGAAATCCCTAATGTAAAACCTTTTGAAATAAGGGCAATTTTAGATACTGGTACAACAAATTGTTCAATTGATCAACTAGCAGTACCAGAAGAAGCCCTGGAACCCAGTCTGCCCGGTATAAACACAATCCTTAAAAAGATCAGTAATAGCAGAATATTTTCCAAATTTGATCTTAAAAGTGGCTTTCACCAAGTAGCCATGAGTCCTGAATCTATCCCTTGGACAACTTTTATCGTCCCAGGAGGGTTATATGAATGGTTGGTTATGCCGTTTGGCTTGAGGAATGCCCCCGCAATATTTCAAAGAAAAATGGATAATTGTTTTAGAGGAACAGAGGCATTCATTGTAGTGTACATTGACGATATTCTAGTATTCTCGGAAAACGAGGAGAAACATGCACAACATCTAGAGGTGATGTTAACTATTTGTGAAAAACACGATTTAGTACTATCACCAACTAAGATGAAAATCGCTGTACCTGAGATTGACTTTTTAGAAGCACAGATCAATAGAGGAAAAATTAAGCTCCAACCACATATCATTAAAAAGATAGCCAACTTTGATATAGAACAACTCAAAGAGAAAAAGGGTCTAAGATCATGGCTTGGAATTTTGAATTATGCTAGATCCTACATCCCGAAATTGGGAATTTTGCTTGGTCATCTTTACTCTAAAGTCAGTCCACATGGAGATAAAAGATTGAAAGCCTCAGATACAAATTTAATAAAACAAATTCAGGAACTAGTCCAGAATTTGCCAGATCTGAGTTTTCCGTCGGAGGACGCATACATTGTACTAGAAACAGACGATTGCATGGAAGGATGGGGTGGAGTCTGCAAATGGAAACCGAAAAAGAATAACCCCAGATCAACCGAGAAAGTCTGTGCATATGCCAGTGGCAAGTTTGATGTTATAAAATCAACAATTGATGCAGAAATTCACGCTTGTATGGAAACATTATCGGTCATGAAAATCCATTATTTGGACAAGCCGGAAATCACATTAAGAACAGATTGTCAGGCGATAATAAGTTTTTATAACAAGTCATCTAACAATAAACCCTCGAGCGTTCAATGGGTTAAGTTTGTTGATTTTGTAACAGGTACAGGAGTACAGGTGAACTTTGAGCATATTGAAGGAAGACTCAACTCACTAGCAGATACTCTCTCGAGACTTACAACTGTTGCCCTTAACACACAATGTCTCACAGACCAGCAAGGGCTGATGCTCGAGAAATTGGGTCCAGTACTAGACGAAATGCACAACAAAGAGGAAAACAATGTGCCAGTCCCGAAGGAATTAATCCAATCCCTTCAGGAGAAGATCGAAAACCTGTTCGCCTTATCAATGCCGATCAACTACACGCACAGCAGTTCGAGGCCTACATCAGCAAACCAAACAAGAGCCTCAAAGAATGGCGTGAGAACGCACAAAGATTGCCCGACACCAAGGAAATGCACATGCAACACACCCTGGTGGACATTCAGCAATTGATTTCCATAATTAACAGGGAGGAGAAGTACTGTAAGCCTTACCAACGCAGTGACTGTATCCTAACTGATAATTATTGGATCTTAAAGAAATAGCTTGAAATGCTTAAAAGGATGGAAAAAGATTTTAAAGCTTTTCTTAATAATGTTGTAAAAAATGTAAATTAAGGAAGCTGTGGTGAGTCCCAAAGTTTAGCAGAAGTTCATGAAAACTGCTGAATTTTGATAAATAAATCTTAAGGTTCAGTCTGGCAAGGTCTTATGGGTAACTACTGACTTTTTAGGTCTGGGTCACTTAATTGTGAGCATCTTTCTTTTGTTTTGTTTTCTTATGCAGGTGGCGTGATAAGATAGCCACTACTAAGTGTTTGTGAGTGCTTCTGTTAGGTGGATGGATTGGAGCCACCCACTTAGCATACACTTTATTTACTTTTTATAGTGGACAGATGATAATGCCCACTAAGCTTGGAATTGAGTGTGTAGTGCTTAATGATAAAAGCACCTTTATTTACTTTCGGTAGTGGGATAGTTGAGATACCCACTCATTTGTTTTCTTTATGAGACAAAGTTATGTGGAAATCCCTTTATTCACATGTCGATGGGGCCCAATGAGCACCCGATGTGATAATTGAGATTCCAAAATCTGAGTCTCTAGTTCTATATAAGAGTTTGTATTCAGAGTTGCAAAACAAGCTGAGAACCAGCAAGTTTTACTTCTCTTACTTGAGTATCAATAAAATTCCAACTTTTCAAATTTCTTCTTTCAAATTCACTATTCCGCACTTATCTTCTTACTATCTCGCGTCCTCAGTGGCTTGCGAAGTTTGAAGATCGATCCGTAAGGCACCATCCTGGTATCAGAGCTTAATTTTTGGTTAGTATCTTTCATGGCTTTCTAAATTCTTTCATAATTTCTAGGAAAACAGGGATGGAACGGTCATAAAATTAAGTTGAGAAGGGAGAAGGATAAATTGAAACCGAAAAGCTTGAAGTTTGGGAGACGTGTACTTAGTATAGGCGATAAAGGAGGAAAGAGTACCCAAAGGAGGGGAATAGTACCATTACATTCGTAATATTAAGAAGGCACCCAAATGAATGGCTAGAAAGTTTCAATCTAACGGTTTTAAAGGCATGAAGCAAGAGATCCATCTACTTCATGAAGCACGATAGCATCTCTCTCTATATATATATGTTCATATATATAAGTTTACCTAGATATATATGTATATATGTACGTGTATATGTATATACCTTTATATACTTAGATACATTCATATATATATACATATATATATATATATAGAGCATGGCTAAAATAATATGCATAGTACACTCCATTTCGTACTATGCGGTCATTTATATTTAATTTGGTCATTAAATTGATATTTAAGTTGCTCAATAAATTCTTCATATCAAAATCTCGTAGGAAATAAAATTTTGTAATTTTTAGAGCTTTCTTGTTATTTTTTAAATATTTTTTAAAAACAGTCCAGAAATGGCACTTTTGTAGTATTAAATCTGGACTGTTTTTAAAAAATATTTAAAAAATAGCAAGAAAGCTCTAAAAATCACGAAATTTGATTTTCTACAATATTTTCATATGAAGAATTTATTGGAAAACTTAAATATCAATTTATTGACCTATATATATATGCATAGTACGAAATGGGGTGTACTATGCATATTATTTTAGCCATGCTCATATATATATGTATATATATATATACATATATATATACATATATATATATACATATATATATATATATATATATATAGAGGAGGGATCCGTAGCCGCCAAACTTCGAACCGCTCTCAACCGCTCCATGGTAGCAAATGTAAATAACCGATCCGGACCATTGAAAACATTCTCCATATTAATATAGACTTGGAAACCAAATTTTACATTTTTTTGAGTTTTTTTACTATTTTATCGGATGGATTGAAAATTTATTTATCTAACGATTTACAAACATTCAATTTTCAACCCTTCCAATAAAATAGTAAAAAATTTCCAAAAAAATATAAAATTTGGTCTTCAAGTCTACATTAGTATGGATAATGTTTTCAATGGTCTGGATCGACGATTTACACTTGGTATGATGGAGCGGTTGCGAGCGGCTACGAAATTGTTGGCGGCTACGAACCCTTCCTCATATATATATATATATATATGAGTATGGTTAGCGTGCTTCCATAAGCACTTCGGGTGAAACACTTACGGGTCAAATTTAAAAATTTAGCATCTGAAATTTCGATTTAAATAGCTCAATGATTTATTTATATCATAATCCTGTAGAATACAAAAATTTTCCATTTTTAGAATTTTCCAACTATGTCTAATGATTTTTTAAAGATGACCTATTTGCCATAGAAATTAAGGTATTTTTTATTATTTTTTGGGCCAACTTTAAAAAATCATTAGACATAGTTAGAAAATTCTAAAAATGAGAAATTTTTGTATTCTACAAGATTATAATATAAATATATTACTGAGCTATTTAAATCGAAATTTCGAACGCTAGATTTTAAAATTTGACCCGTAAGCGTTTCACCCGAAGTGCTTATGGAAGCACGCTAGCCATATTCTCTCTCTATATATATATATAGAGAGAGAGAGAAAGGCTAGGGTGCTCCATGGAGCACCAACAATTTTTGCTCCACCCATTCTGAACCGTCCGATTTAATTGATCATTTGAAGCGCTGATCAGAAGAAAAAATACGGGTAACTGGAGGCCTCCATTTCCGACAAAAATTACACCTCATGCCTTTTTGTCTCTCTCCCCACTCCTTTCTGCAAAATCGAAAGAAAAAAATGAAGGAAAATGGTGAAACCTAAAAAATTGTCCCTCTCCACCGCACAGATCTCCCATCCTACCATAGGAAAATGGCAGAACTCTAATCTCCAGCATCCTTCTACTGAAGTACTCGCTCTTTGCGTCGCTCACGGTCTCTCTCGTACAGTCACGACTCGAGCTTCGTACTTCCATCGCCCTTCGTCTCGCTCAAGGAATCTGCTTCTGACTTCGTTCCCGATAACGACTACCCGGTATTTTTCTCTCAGTTGCTTTAATTTATTGAACATGCAAGCAGTATGATGAAACATTTCTGCTGTAGTGATATTTTTTAATCGCAACAATTTTTTGTGTGGAATTAAGGCCATAACATTGTGCAATTGTTAATGGTTATTTGTTTGTGTTGAATCAATCCTCCCTTGTTATCGACTATCAAGAAGTGTTAAGATTCAAATAGGACTAAATTTTCATTTACTTTCAAATTTCATTTTTTATGCTTGCTGGTAATGCTTTGTATGTAGCTGTCGAGTGTTGCTTTTATCCTATTGCATGTGTGCTACCTTGCTCTGTTGTTTAATTAATGGGTGCCAATATCACTTCTAACCTTGGTCTGATAACAATTGCGGCCTGATTGCCATTGACAATTTATCTGTGATGATTCATCTCATTTGGAATTGTCATTTCATTTAATTTAATTTAATTTAAGTATTTAATAATACACCAATTGTCATTTCTCTCATATTGTTTAATTTAATATATTCGTATTTTTTTTTTCTAATTTGGTGATCTTTTTGGTGTTTCAGGAAATTGCTGACAAGAATTACATTGAAGAATATTTCAACTTTCTCTTGTTACTGAATTGACTTTTTTTTTTCTATTTTCTTCATTGTGTTATGAGAATTGTCACTTGTGTCTTCCTAGTTTAAGTTTAATATTATGTATGTTGTCTGAATGATGTATGAATTTTTTTTTGTCTGATGAGAGGGAAATGTTGTGTCATCGTGATAATGTGAGTGTGATCTGTTTCTATCTTGTATATAACATTTTATGGTTAATCATGTTAATTTTTTTCCTGTATTTGAATGAGAAGCAATGAGTGGTACCAGCCGTACCAAAGGATCTATATGTATCAAAGCAATTTGAAGATAATAGTAAACCGGTATTGAACTCCATCTTGTTGTTAAACAGGATCATTAAAACAGTAAATTGCACCTAGTTTCCTTCAATTTACTTCAATTTAACTAAAACATGATTATGCAGTTAACTCTGTACATGTTGTAACAGAACATGATTATGCAAAGAAGAACATGAATTATATACAAACATATTGTCAGCTTTGATTGATTTTGGTCAATTGGGGTGATGTTCACCTCGTCCCAGTTGAGGACAGATAAAAAAAATGAAGTGAAAGCCAAGAGCGAACATGATTATGCGATTTGAAGTAAAAAAAATATTCATCCGAGCACCTCGATGAAGAAAGTAAGTAAGATGTACTCTTTGAAATTCACCACCTGGTAAGATGAAACAAATAGTGAAGGGATTTGATCGCGAACTAGATTTTGTGATTTGGTCGTGATTTTGGTGATGGAGAGCGATACGTCGGGAGGGAGACGATCAGCCAACGCCTCAAACAAACAAGCGGTTTAATTTTTGTCGGAAATGGAGGCCTCCAGTTACTCGTATTTTTTCTTCTGATCAGCGCCTCAAATGATCAATTAAATCGGACGGTTCAGAATGGTGGAGCAAAAATTGTTGGTGCTTCATAGAGCACCCTAGCATTTCTCTCTCTCCCTCTCTCTCTCTCTCTATATATATATGTATATATCACACTTACTAAAGTTTATAATTATTCGATTATATTGTTTAGTTTCATATAGGGTTTAGTTACTTGACTTATTCGTTACGTATTATTATAGGTCAAAGGTCCTTTATCATGTACGTTGTCATACCTAACACTCTGTTCTATTTATACCGCTACATCGTATACTATTCGTTATAATACCTGTGATACATATAGTATAAAGAAAAAATATATAAGAAACACAATAAAACACAAGTTGGTTTATTTTAATTTATTTATTAGTTTGTTGTGTTAATCCTGTGGGATCGGAAGCCCGAGACTCATACGTCATCGCCGTAGCTCTCGCTGCACGGGCTTATAATCGTCATTTCCCAATTATATCCTTCTCGGTTCTTTTCGCTATTTGGGTCTAGTTAATAAGTGCTATGGACTAAACCACCAATTTTGTAATATCTGTTATAAACCCAATCTCGGCCCAAATTAGGGTTAAGGCCCAAAACACTTAAAACTAACCTTAGCATTTTATTAATTATTCGTATAATATCTGTTTGGGCCCAAATGGGCCCAATGGGCCAATTTAAATCCCTTTTTAATTTACAGCAAGGTTGGAGGCCCATTTGTTAATTTAATTCTATAAGGGTTCAGTAGGGTCATACATGCCCATTTGGTTTTAAACCAACTAACGGATCCAGAAAAGGCCCAAAAATGGCCTAAACGAGTCTTACTGGCCCAGTCATCACCTCTGGGCCAGAGCTCCTCTCGTAACAAATCGAACAAAACAACAACCCAACAAGGTTATAGCAACACAAAGGCAAATCAGCAAAACAAGGGGCAGTTACCAGTACAGGTACCAGCTGTACCAGCACTGGTACAGAGACCAGATGCTGGTCTGGTACCTAGTCACGCATCGGCAAAAACCAGACAAATCGTAAACCGACCCCCCTACCACAATAGATCAGCCAAATCACCCCAAACAAGTCAGCAATTCCTAGAGTTCGGTAAGGGAGCTTGGCAAAAACGGGTGCACTTAGGTCAGCTAAACCCAAACCAGGATCTAACTGATAATACCAGAAAAACAGTCAAGTTGGCCCCGTAGCCCATGCCAAAACCCATAGAGACAACAACTCAAGCACGGTAGTGGCTCGATGGCCACTGCCATCAGAGTGCATTTAAACGAATCAAGGGTTCAGAAACCACCACAATCAATACAGCAAGGCAAGAGCACAAGCAAGCACAACAACAAAATAGAAAATCGAAGCAACAACGAGACAACATCATTAATTGTTTAGGGCTTTTACCAGCAACAGGAGCAAGGTCACGAATGCGGGTCTAAAGCTGCAAGGCAAGGCTCCTCAAGCGTAGCTCCTCTCCTTCTCCCTGTCTCGGTGTTTCAAGCCTCCTTACGCTTAATTTATTTCGTATCTATACTCAACTCATGAGTTTACAACCGAGCAAGAGAGGACCAAGAAGGAAGGGGGGATTCGTTTTATAGGCAAGGGAGGGAAGGAGCCGTTGAGGAGCCTACAACATTTCGTACTAATCACTCGAGTGCTCGAGCATAAGGTCATGGGGAGAAATAGTAGAGTGTATCGACTTATTAATGGTGAAGTACCAAGGTACAACAAGTCATCGAGAGAGAGAGAGCAAGGAAAGGGACCGACGGGACAGAGATGAGAGAAAGGGGAGCGAGTGAAGTAAAATGGGCATTAATGACGGAGAGACGGAGGAAAGGAGAAGAGGAGACATGAACAGGCAGAGAGAGAGAAGAGATTCGAGACAGATCGGGAGAAGAGAAGGAAAAGAAAAAGAAAAAGAGAAAGAGAGAGTTCCCGAGGTGACAGGAAGAGTGAGCGAGAGAGAGAGAGTGCAGAGGCATTAAGCGCGACGGGAAAGAGAGAGGGAGAGCAATTAATGCGCCGAGGGAGAGAGAATAAATGGGATCTCATAGATGATCTATCCTATGTGGCCATTCATGTTGTATCTTGTTGCAGACCCCAATTACGATCCAACGGGTAAAGGTAGTGGTAGCATGAAGTTTGGATTTATTTGGCCCCTTTTTAAATTGGTTAGGGTGATTAAGATTAAAATGACATACCTGCAACAACGATCTCAGAAAAGGCAAAACTCGCAGTGCGAAGGCGCATATGGGCTTGGGAGATTAGGCTTTTTGCCGAAGACAATGTCCTACACCAAGTCCGGTAGATTCGAGAAAATACGGACAAAGGAGTCCACTTATTTTCATGCAGTTTACTCTTTGAATGCAAAAGAATCATTTTCTTAGAAAATAATTGTGGCGAGTTAAATTTATGCTAGAATCGGGTCAGATAACTTGTCGCATTATTATTGTGATAGATCGAAAAATAATTTTGTTATAAAAAGGCTTAATGTACATTATTTTCATTTACACAATTTGGTTATAAATTTATTTATGTTCAAGTTTTGTTTTTTTCCTTTATTGTGTTTATTCTCCAAATTATTATTTTTAAGTGTTTTCTTAAAAATACAATTTGTGAAACTTTTATGGTTAATTAGGAGTCTTTTAATTGCTCAAAATTTCATGGGTTTTACAAGTTGGCTTAATCTTAAGTTGGTTCATTAAGTTATGAAAATTTCTATTGGTGTTCGAGACGTTAAGTGTCCTTTCTGAAAACCTTGATGCATGAAAAGTCTCCACATTGATTATCATACATCTGGGTATATGTCACCTTGCACTTATATGAGTTTCTTCTAAGTAATACACATTTTGCCAGTTGAAAACTTGAAATTATTTCCTTAGGATCCTTTTATGTAGTGGTCATGTCACCAATTTAATTGGTTGCACCATTGATCCTGAATTTGCATCTCCGACCACCGAGATCATATGCAATCCATCATGTGCAATGCGAACCATGTCTTATATTGGTCTCTCTTGTTTCAACTATCATAGTACCATTGATTCTTTCTAGCTTAAGTGTAATCAAGCAACAAATAACTCTTATTACCGGTGGAGTTGATATTTTAATCTCTATTAGTTGATTCTAAGTCCGGCTTAATTGATTATTTTATGGTTTCCATGATACATGTACATTCCAGCCTTGATTAATGTGATTAGGGCCAAGTCCCTTATTCTTTCTTACTTGTGATTGTGTTCTTGTTGATTTCACTTATCAAATCCTTATTTTGCTTGCTGTGTTGTTTGTATGTCTACGTGTTTGATTCTGGTTGTGATCAATTAGGTCTTGTTATCACTCTTAATTATGCTGCATCATTTTCAATGCATGATTTCTATCATTTTCTCGTGCATGAAACTTGTTCTTTAGGTCTCTAGATTTACTTTAATTGCACTTCTCGTACCCTCATCATATTGTATTGTTTGGATTCTATTCGGTTATTATAGATATGGATTCATTGCGGTTGGTACTTGATCAGTTTAAGTAAGATAGTGATTGCCATTCAAGTATTTCATTTCTATATGTCCTTGTGGTATTGCTTACTTGATTCATTCATATCGTGTGACCATTCTCATCATTTCTCTACACCATCTTGTTTATATAATTGGTGTTCTACTAAAATTCAAATTTGCGATGCTAATAATTAAATTGTTTCCACCAACACTTGTTTTAGTCATTCTATGTCAGTTTTACATTCTTCAATCTATGTCACTAAAATAATGTTTCATGGAATTTTACACACTCACATAAATTAATTGAATAATTGACTTAAACATGAGCGTCGATTTGTCAGGTGAATACATCTGACTCATACTATGCAATTAAGGAAAATGTCTACTAGGACGTTACTTGCACTGAAGTTGGAGTAGATATTGTGACATCACCTAAGAGTGACTGTCGTCGTCACGACTCCTTCGAAGATTTTAGGTGTGGATTCCTGGGGTTTATATTCCTTTCTTTCTTAACTAAGACCTACCAGACTTACCTGAATTGAATTGCTGTACCAAACTACTAATAATTATTAAACAGGCCCGTAGAACTTGAATTGCCATATTTCACATACCGATAATTGCACCATAATTGAGACTAACCTGCATTACATGTCATTGCACCTCATCTTACATGTAAGATCCGATATACAGATCGTATAGGCTATTAGATAATTATAGGTAGAAGCGTATATTAGTTTATATGTATTCGTCGGGAGTGATGAGTGTCGGGCCGGTGAGTTTTAGATTGGATGTAGTCTGGAGGCATTGTGGCAGATGGATTATGTATGCAAGCTAAACGCCTGTGGGGTCCATTCGTTGGGATGTCCTTAAGGACATTCGACTACTCCTCACCAATGATGACCATGACTTGATGGCTCGTAGTGCCAGTAAGAGATTTTCTTTTCAATATCCTTACTACTATATAATATCTCCTCATCTGAGTGATTAAGGTTCGATTTCTCAGTGTAGAGTATGTGTGTCATATGTGAGGTATTGGAGCTATTCTGTTCTTTATATATTTCTATTAGTCGATATTCGAAGGGGTTCCTCCCTTGGCCCCTAGTGGGTACAGAGGAAATCTGGGCCTCCCCTTGGCCTTAACTGGTACAGGAAGTTTCCTTCTATTATTATTTCAAACAGGTAGCCGATTCCTTATTTCCGTATGACGGCTGAGACCGAGTGTTTTATTTTTCTTATTTTCTTTTTGTGAGGGTAGTCTTCTCGGTTCACGTTCTGGAAACTCAGAATTTAGTTGGGCAGTGGTTGATTTGAGACCCGTCTAACGATTACGTTAGGCCTGTGATTGATTTGAGACCCGCCTAACAATACCCTTAGGCTTGTGGTTACGACCCGTCTGAGGAAGCGAATCCTAAAGTCCTACACTCGGGGTTAGACTAAACATTCCATTCCTTTGTCCGAAAGTTTTGATACCTTCCCATATTATTAATTGTATAATACTATTCCTCATAAATATTTTGGAGTTTTCTTCTCGTATGGCCCTTTGGTTAGATTTATTTATTTAAATGTGAAATGGTCAACTAACACACAATTAGGTGTAGTAATCATGTGTAATATCTCTAATGTGAATTGGTCCAAATATTGAATCGGATATAAACTCAAAGGCTGGACCTTAATCCACACTGAGTAATTTTTTTATAAATTACTCACGTTCCACAGTGATTGTGGGGTCCAGGTAAGGAGCAGGAGTCTGTTAAAGTCCAGAGGAGAGCTTTAGGATGGAGTCTCTGGCGTCTTCCGTTTTGTTGATCATTAGCTTGTTTTCTTTTACTTCTTTTTGTTAGGATTAGTTTGTAGTAGATTAGCGAGGGTCGGTCCCACGTCCTTTGATGGGATCATCCCCTACTGTATGTATTTTCATTTTTCTTTATTTAGCTTCCGCTGTAAATTTTGTACAGACGCTGGTTTATATATATATATATATATATATATATATATTTGTTAGATGTTCATGCACTGTGTTCAATATGTGTGCTTTTCCTTAAATTAAGTATAATACATTAATCTTATCTGAATCTTTTAATAATAAATTAAGTCTTTCGTGTACTTGTAATCAAGTACATGTGGCGGAATTAACACCCCTAAGCTAATTATTTATAGGGTGTGACATTGAATTTTACATTTTTTTATTTTTTTTGCTATTTTTTTAAGGAGGTAGAAAAGTTGTAGATCAAACGATTTCTGGACCAACAAAAATTGTGATTTTCCTACCTCTCTAAAAAATAGCAAAAAATTTCAAAAAAATGTAAAATTCAATATTCAAGTTTTAGATTTCAATATGTAGATCATTTTCAATGGTTCAGATCAGTCATTAGAATTTTCAAATTGGAGATATGATGTGGAGCATGAGCGGTTTGATGCTTCATGGAGCACCCTAGCCTATCTCTCTCTCTCTCTCTCTATATATATATATATATATAGGCTAGGGTGCTCCATGGAACACCAAACCCCTCGTGCTCCACATCCATTATCTCCTATTTGAAAATCTTAACGACCGATCTGAATTATTGAACATTATCTACATATTGAAATCTACTTGGAGATTGAAGTTTACATTTTTTTTATTTTTTGCTATTTTTTAAAGAGGTAGAAAAGTTGCTAATCAAGCAGTTTTTGGACTAACAAAAGGTGCAATTTTTTTTACCTCTCTAAAAAATAGCAAAAAATTCAAAAAAAAATGTAAAATTCAATCTCCAAGTAGATTTCAATATGTAGATCATGTTCTATGGTACGGATCGGTCATTGGAATTTTTAAATTAGAGATACGATATGGAGCATTAGGGATTTGGTGCTCCATGGAGCACCCTAGCCTATCTCTCTCTCTCTGTATATATATATATATATATATATATATATATATAAGAGTTAGGCTACGGTACTTACGTAAGCACATGTCTCAATGGTGCTTATGATCGTATATCTCAAATTTCAAAAGCAAATGACCGATTAGAACCATTGAAAATATTGTCCAGACTAAGATCAACCTATTGACCAATTTTTTTATTTACTATTTAATCGAATGGGTGGAAAAATATTAATCCAACGATTTACAGTACTCAAATTTAATGAAATTTCCACCCTCCGATAAAATAGTAGAAAAATTCTAAAAAATGAAAATTTTAGTGTCTAAGTATATTTTAGTATGGATAATGTTTTCAAATGTTTGGATTGGTCATTTGCATTTATAAATTCGAGATATGAGTCGCAAGTGCGGTAAATCTCCGAGCTTAAGTATCGTAGCCTAGAGAGATATGCTAAAGTACTTTATAAAGCGCGCAATGACATATACTTTAAACCCTTATCTCATAATTGAAAGTGCAAATGACTGATCCGAATAGTTGAAAATGTTGTTCATACTCAAATATATAGGAAATCAAATTTTTATTTTTAATTTTTTATATATTTTATTGAATGTGTACAAATTGATTAAATTGAAGGTCTCACTACAAGAAAATGACTTATTAGCGAGAGTAGCAAAATATGTAATCGCTAGAGTATGCCCTGGCAAAAAATCATCAACTGTCAGGCCCTAGCGATTACTTATTTGCCACGGTACCGCTTGAGTTAACTGCTTGCTAACTAGACGTAAAAGACGAATAACTTACATCGATTGAAAACAATCGTGTTTCTTGGGATGAGGCGAAGGACCATCGACCCATCGTGTTTGCTTGCTTGTAGTATGCGACAAATATGGATAGCGTAGCGTTGGCGTAAATCTCCGATTCAGAAATAATAATACAAACAAGTAATGGACTATTTGTCTATTTGGTGGGCGCAGCGGCATCTGGCATGACACATGCATGAACGCTGTATATACAATTCCACCCGATGTGCTTATGGTCATGAAGGATCTAGTCTCAATATTGTACGTGTTTCTCCCGTACAAGGAAAGCGACTCCTAGAATGAAGCTCTTCAATTGCTTTATGTTAACAAAACAAACAAAATTAAATGAAAACTATTTCATCATCGTGTTGAATAACTTAAGAGCATCTTCAACCCATCAATCGAAATTAATTGCTTCATAACTATTATAAAAATTTTAGAAATTAAAATACATTCCTAATACAATCAAGCAAACAATTGAAAATTAAACACTTCACCAATAAGAATTAAACATCTAACCAACTCATCTTTAGAAAAGAAATAACCATAATTGCTAAATAAATAATTCTTCTTCATAATTGTTAAATAAAAAATAACCATACAACCCAACAATTATAAAAAAAATTAACACATGAACATAAGCAATCCATAAAATATTACTGTTAGAACTGCTCTAAGTTTCTTTGTACGAATAACTTAATTCTCTCACTGTAAAACAAAAAATTAGAACTTAATTGATCTATTAGAATGTTTGAACATATTTTCATTTAATTCCACCTTGAACTCGCAATTAGTTCATAATTTTATTCACAATTTGTCCAGTTCAATTTTAGCAATTGAACCAAGACCAAAAAATAGTCAATTTTATAAATGTTTAATAGTATCCGGTCTATTTTTTTCATGAACCGTCTTATTCATTTACAACCTACCTACACATAACAAAGCAAGCCAGAAAGTGTTACAACTTGCACCAGACAATGCAATATTAAGGTGTACAACACATGTTAACACACAACAAATTGATGTCAGGATTGCTCTATTATACATTACGATGGATGATACAATACACTGGCAAGATGACACAACAAGCACACATCACTCAATAAAGAGGTGCAAATCTTAGAGATACTTCCCAAAGTTACTTTGATAAAATAAGTTTAGCATCCTAAGAAGCATTTTCAACAGAGTTCAAGAACTTAGTTCAATTAAAAACATCCCATTTCTAAACATGCAGGAAGATCAACAGATACATTAATGAAGCAGCTTCTCACTTTTTACCACCACGAAGTTTTGTACCAAGTGCCCTTTCAAGTTTTCCAATGATCTGCTGGTTGGGTATGGCCTTACCAGATTCGTACTCTTGTATCACTTGAGGTTTCTCATTTATCATCTATGACACCACAACAACAAAAAGTCGGAAACAGTAAAAAAAAATATACTACTCAAAAGTTGAAAAGTACGAAGCAAATAAAAAACATTGCAGCTGCTGAAAAAGTTCAAGGGATACTTTAATTTTTCAATTTTTTACAGGGACATCAAAAATAAAGGAGAAACATGTGCACTTGTGTGTGTGCGCGCATGCACGGACAGTTAGTTTCCTGGTTGGATTTCAGCAGTATATGTAACCGTTCATTGAATTATTTAAATAGAACTGCTAATCACAGTTGAAAGAATTCAAGAAAGAATACCTGCGCAAGTTGAGCCTGAGTTAGCTTTTTATCCAATCTAGCTTGCATTATGGCCTTCTTAAGCTCAGTAGGAACTCTTTCATCTGAGGGAAATTTTTTTTTAAAGAAATTTAGAACTACCAGGTTTTAAGAGCATTTTATAAAGAATTAATTGATCACTATATGATGTAATTAAGAATAAGATGAAACTAACACAGATGCAGTCAATCTAACTACTAATTCATAATAGTTAACAATAATAGTTCTTGACAGTAAAGAGGCAAGCCAAAAGCATTGACCGTCTTCAAGATACGGTAACAAAAAAGACCATTGGGAGTGAATTTTATCTTATATAAATAGGAGATTACATCCATCTGCTTCCAATTGAGAAGGTGCAAGGAAATGTACTGCTAAACTGCTGCACAAAATATAGATACGTGGAGAAATGACAAAAGAATAAGTTCGATGGTGTGATGGGCTCTATTTACAAATGTTTGGCTCTTATAAAGGTTACCACATTGAAGCAAACACAACAATTTCGAAGTTCAAAACAAAAATGATCGATAAATTAATATACTCACGGGCAAGATTCTCAGTGTCATCATCAAGCTTCTTTGTGTTAAGTGATGTACTGCTAGATGCTGCTTTATTCATTCCAGCATTGTCTACAAATAAAGGATAAAATCTGATTACTCTAGAGAATGTAATGCTAGAATATATAATGCTACATTTTTATCCTACTATAAAAATTAAAAATGCAGTTGTGTATATATGGAAAAATAAACAGAACACATATACCTGCATAAAAATGTTAAGACAATAAAAATAAGAGAAATAGAGAAAAAATAAAAACAGCGTTTTAGATGAACAAATAAGTATCTACGAACTGCGTTATTTCTCAGAGAACAGATACAATTTAACCAGAATATGTTTTCCCTGGGCTCACCACTATACAATAGACACTGAATTGTGGCAGGATTGGTACTGGATGGAAATACGTATAGAGTTCATACTTAATTTTGATGGCAATCCTGGCACAGAAATACACCTTGCAAGAAAAACCATATCCCTTATCTTTATATAGGTTCTGAGTATCTACAACTCCTATACAAGGTTCTTATGTTTTGGCTATTAGAGGCTGAAGCATATTTTTAACTAAATATTTTAGAAGTACAACAGTCCTTCATTCTTCTGAAGACAAAACTAATAAAGTTCTGAACCCCTTTCAGTAGTATACTTCTATGTTACCCTGTTATCTAAAAATCGGTGCTGTATTTGACACATTTTCAATGCAACCAGTAGAGTATCTGTCCAATTTGTAACAGATGCAACTGTCACAACCTTTTACATAAGACCTTTGGCAGATACAAGACAGGTTTCAACAGAATATGCACAAAATCCTATCACAGGAAATCTAACCCTCAATTGGAGGCCTGTGCACCTTAATTGCACGAAAGTTTCATCACTTATATCTTTGTACAGTACATAGAGTTACACATATCCTTAATATTATCCAGGCATGTAACCTTGTGGGACCATTATACTACTTAAATCATACTCCGGTATGGTAAAATCAATCTATTCCTGATTAAAGCCCTGAATACTCCATAAATTTCGACTAGAAGCCTTTGCAGTTTCTGGTATCATCTTATAGAGTCCGTATCTGCTGTTATTCCAATAAATAATGAAATATAAAGGTAAAAACAATGAACTTAATATCTTATTTACGGATATTCATCGGGAGATGCAAATTACTTGTCAATTTTGAGAAAGACGCGAGATTTTTCCGATCCTTTGTGAGTAACAAAAAAATAATTAAAGGAGAGGGTAAATACTAAATAGAAAAGATAAAAAGGGATGAATACGTTTCTTGACAGCCTCGATCTCAGCACCGGCGCGGCGAGCGGCGTTGACGACTTTCTCGTCCTTTCTGGCGGCGGAGTTCGGCGCTTTCTTCTTGATGAGCACCGGTTCCCAGTCCTGCGTGATAGGCCCGACTCCTGACATCGCTTCAGTACTTCTTTCTAATAATTGAGCAATAGAGTGAGATATGTGGATGGAAATCGGTCAAGAGAAAGAGAAAGAGAAAGAGAGAGGAGAAATATAGAACTAGGGTTTGGGAAGGGAATGGGAAATTGGGAATTGGGAATTTAGAAAGAATCGGACGGATTCTGTTCTCTAGAGATCGATCGTGCATAATTAGTCTTAAAACTACTACAGAAGATAGAGCCGTCCGATGGAATGGAATGAGATGAAGAATTGAAGATGACGCTTTCTAGCAACACAAGCACCAACACGGAACAACCGCAGAAAAGCAGCGGCCTATGTTCAAATTTATTTGACATATAACACATTGGAAGCTGAGACCTGAGAGGCTGAGAGGCTAGTCGCTGGTCGCAGCAGCATTTGGGACTTGGGAGGCGTATATATTGGAAAACAGTTTTCCATTTCTCTGTTATGTTATTTTTTCCCATATACCAATCTTAGCAGATTTGAATTGACTGACACATGGTTATGGGGCCAGCTCATCCCTCCTTTTCCGCGTTTCCATTTTTCCGAGAAAAATTGGAGAGATGGTCTTTTCTCTCTCCTAAGTTGGGGCAGGAGAGGAGATCAGGCGGTTTTAACATAGCACATTTGTGATTTCTTTGGATTGTTTTTGTCTGTGTGGAGGGAGGGGGCTGGAGAAAGTTTGTTTTCTCGGCCGCTTGTCGAGGCCGGCAAAATGGCCACGGGCTGGTGGTCGGCACACCGGCTCATCATATTGTTTCTTTTGTTTCTCTGCCTCATGATGGATCAATGCACATGTATTAACCTAGAAGGTTGCTTTTCAATTTTTCTCTGTCTTCGGTCTTGACATTTCTTTACCCTTTTAATTGTTCTTGTTTCATTTCGTACAATGAGTGAATATATAATTCAATTTCATTTTGTAAATAAAGTTCAATTTTCATGAAACGTTGGACTAGTTTCGCCATCTTTGTTTGACAGAAGAAAGTTTTATATAAACTAAAGTAATTGGATTTTGAATTCTTGTATGCCAATCATGTAATAACTTGGTAATAACCTTCCCAATCATAAAAATAGTAATTACTGTTTGAATATGAAAAAGTGTCGTTTTATATATGTAGTTTTAAAATAAAGTGTTTTTAATTGTTGTGAAAGAAATGAAATTGTTTCTCACAAGTTACAGAATGAAGAAATTAAGATTATCGTTGAATCTATGCATAGCATAGTTATTCATATTTAAACAAAAGGTGAATATGTTTAATTATATGCTCTAAAACTTAGGAAGGGCATTATATGCTTTCCGACGAAACGTGGAGGTTGATCCCTTCGGAGCCTTGGATAACTGGGACCTGAACCTCAGTGACCCGTGCAGCTGGAGGGGGGTTTACTGTATTGGAACTAATGTAGAGACTCTGTAAGTCCATTTGTCAGATAAAAATAAGCGCATTTTTCGATAGTAAAAGTTGAATCTTGGTGGTTAATTGAAAATAATGAATTTTTGGGCAGTCAAGATAGAAACAAGAGATTTTTATCAGAAAAATGGAAACATGCAATCAATGAAGAACATTGTTAACAATAAAGAGGTCTGACTAATAAACATTTCTGAGACCTTAACTTGCTTGAAATTTTTAGGAACTTAACAGGCTTTGAATTGGTTGGCACTCTTGCACCTGAACTTGGAAGACTTGGCAAACTGAAATCTCTGTAAGCATCAACTGTTTCTCCTGACTATTAGTTATGCAAATTTTGATCATGACTTTCATACTTCAATGTTCTTTTGATTTTTTTTTTTTTAACTACAGCATGCTTTCGAGGAATTATTTCTATGGAGCAATTCCAAAAGAAATTGGAGACCTAAAGTTGCTTGAAGTTTTGGATGTAAGCCGAAATAGATTAAGTGGAGAGATCCCATCAGAAGTTTTGCACCTTCCATTCCTGAAGCAAACGTAAGACGTGCAATCTAATATTAAGATTTCATCCAATGCTTACTAGTCTATTAGTATGAGTGGTACCAAAAATGTAGTGTCTGATTAATCCAGGGTGAAGCTCCAAGGCCCTATCAAAATATGCATCAATTAAGCAGAACCCATAAATGCTCTAAATTTTGCCTAACAACATTCATTTCTACAATACCTATCTGATTTGAACTAACTTATCTGGTAGCAGATTGGATCTGAATGTTCTGAAAATAGTTTATGGTCTTTCCCTCTCTTTTTCTGGTCTCTGCGATAATGATTAGTTAAGTGGCCGCAGTTAAATTAACATCCAACTTTTCATCATGCTACTTCCAGTGTACTTTTTGGCAACAATATTAAAGATGCTTTCCTTGATGGGAGATATGGAAGCAACCTTGCTGTGAACAGGAAAATCAATTATAGGTAAAGGATTGTTCAATTATAAAAAGAGAAATAAAAAAATACATATTATAAATACAGAAATATAGAGCTCTAACCAATATTGAGCTCGAGTGTTGTTGGTTCTTCGCACTATAGTTTTCATTATGTCTAACTAAGCCATACAAGTCAAAACAGATGTATTTCTGTCAAACTAACAATAGAGGGGGCACAGCTGGGACCTTTTGTTTTGTGTTGTGTGCTTTCGATCAGGCAACCATGCTTGGGTTTGTTTTTTTCAAAAAGAAAAGAAAAAAAAGACCAGGAGAAATTTTTTCTTTGATTTTTTGGTAATGAAGTTTATTGTTGGCAATTTTCTAAAATTAGATTTTCATTATGGTGCATTTGCGAAAAGGATCATAGTATTTGTTTCCTTTTTATCTAATAAATTTACAAAAGAGATTCACAAATAAGCTTGTTATTACTAATTAGTGAGTTGGATGTAACCACAGCATGTCTTTTTTTTTTGTCAAGTTCAAAGGGTAAAAGAGCTGCAATGAATAGCTTGAGAGGAAGGGAGGCACCATGCTACGGGAGGATTGCAATTTCAGACAGTAATGCATAGTTTTCTACACATTTTGAGTCTTAATGCATGGTACCATCACAATTCCGTATGGCCAAATCACACTAAATTTACCCCTCAACCAGGCTTTCAGATTTAGCTACCTGATAATTGGCTAAAAATGCTGTATAGCAAGTACGGTACCATATAATTACCAATGTAACAAGGTAGCTTATCCAACTTCTCCAGTACCCTTAAACTAGCAGTAGCTGGATCCTTGATCTTAGTGGGTTTAATCAAAACTAAATTATTTTTCATTGGAATTTTTGTTCTACTAGAGGGACATGATCATTGCATTGAACAAAACACAGAGAGCCCTCAGAAGCACTCACGGCGAATGCTTATCCAAGAACTCTACAATGTACCAGCCCTTTTGGGAAACTCTGACCTCTCTGTTATTACCCCTTCGGATGACTATCAAATCATTTCTGCTGCAAGTGGAGCATTTGCTGCATCAGTAGCTGCAAAAGCTCTTCCCTACCTCATCTCGATCACCAGCAACTCATCAGGTGCATTTTCAATCATCCATACTGAGAAATCAATCAGGCTATACCTATCTCCTTGCAATACAAGAATAATGATCACGATGGCATTATAAAGAAAGGAATCGAAAGAAGAAAAGGAAATAGACTAATAGCCAGTTATAAGAAATGCAACCATAAAAGTGTTGACAAGAAAACAACCTGATGGCCTTGCAAAATAAAAAAATTTCACTGAGTGATTAAATTTCAGTTTCTTCGATCTTGCAGGTGCAGTTTCAGATGACAATGTCTCTCAGTCCCAGCAGCATCAATCGGGCGTGTTATCGACCAACTCAACAGATCAGAAATCAAGCACAACTGGAACTTCAGTGTCTTGGTCAACATACGTAATAATTCTATCATCAGTTCTGATTGTTGCATGTGTCCTTATAAGTGCAGCTTTATTACGCAAGCAGGCTCAGACATCCATTAGTCCTTGGAAAACTGGACTCAGTGAACAACTACAGAAGGCATTAGTGATACAAGGTAAGAATTTTGTCAGATTCTCAGCAATTTAAGTGTAAGATTATTGTTGCTTTTTTCAATAAATGAACCAAAATACTCCATAGCTTCAGGAGTATATTTAATTTTGGCCTAAAACACCAAACTGGTATGATATTGGTACAGCACCGTAAGGATATTAAGCCACAGTTACATCATTAGTGTTATTACTGTAGAATTTAGTGATCTGAAAATAATTATACAAAGCAAAAGTGCAGAATATAGGGTATAGGGTAATGTAGCTTCTTTGAAAAAGCAGTCACATTCTTTATTTTGGAGTCATTTAGGGGCCACTGTTCTT
>CAXKVX010002730.1:0-16074 GCA_964058865.1 Eleocharis quinqueflora
GGTATTGACGGTATTTTCAGACGTTGTGTGCCATACGAGGAGGTACCCTCTATACTCTTCCATTGTCATTCTTCTGCTTATGGAGGCCACGCCTCCTCATCTAAAACAGCTGCTAAGGTTTTGCAGGCAGGTTTCTTTTGGCCCACTATTTTTAAGGATGCACATGCTTTTGTGCTCTCTTGCGATCAATGCCAGCGAACCGGTAACATCTCGAAGAGGAATGAGATGTCCCAACAGCCCATTTTGGAGGTCGAGCTCTTTGACGTTTGGGGTGTAGACTTCATGGGACCATTCCCTGCCTCGAAAGGTAACGAACACATCTTGGTGGCAGTGGATTATGTGTCCAAGTGGGTGGAGGCACTGCCTTGTGCCAAGGCAGACTCCAACACCGTCAAGCGCCTTTTCAAGGACACTATCTTCCCCCGTTTTGGAGTACCTCGAGTGGTGATCAGCGACGGAGGGAAGCACTTCATCAATAGGCAAATCCAGCAGCTCATGAGCAGCTATGGGGTGAGGCATAAGGTCACTCTACCGTATCACCCCCAAACAAATGGCCAGGCCGAAGTGTCCAACAGGGAGATTAAGTCTATTCTTGAGAAGACGGTTGCAAGGACAAGAAAAGATTGGGCTTTCAAGCTTAACGATGCACTTTGGGCATACCGAACGGCCTTCAAGACCCCTATTGGCATGAGCCCCTTTAAACTGGTGTATGGCAAGCCCTGCCATCTTCCAGTGGAGATAGAGCACAAGGCGTATTGGGCAACTCGGGCCATAAACATGGACTTGATAGCAGCCGGCGAGAAGCGCATCCTTGATTTGCATGAATTGGAGGAGATGCGCTTGCATGCTTACGAAAATGCCAAGATTTACAAGGAAAGGACAAAGAGGACTCATGACGAGCACATCCTGCGCCGTGACTTCAAGGAAGGTGATTTGGTTCTCTTGTTTAATTCCAGATTGAGGTTATTTCCTGGTAAGCTCAAGTCTAGGTGGTCGGGCCCCTTTGTGGTGAAGAAGGTATATCCATTTGGGTCCGTTGAGATCTGTGGAAAGAACGGAGAGCCGTTCAAGGTGAATGGGCAGCGCCTAAAGACCTATGTGGCAAGACTGCCGCATGGGGATCGCATGGAAATGCACCTCTCTGACCCAACACCGTCGTAAACCTTGAAGAAGTAAGGTCAAGCTCGGGACCGTAAACAAGCGCTGCTTGGGAGGCAACCCAAGGGACAAATTTTTGATCTTTCTTTTCTCTTTTCTTTTATTTTGTGCTTTAATTTGTTTACATTTTATTTATTTTCTTTTTTTATTTCTTTTCTGTTCTCTCTCATGCGGTACGCTAGGTTTGTTAGTGTTTTTGATGTGCAGGAATCGGAAGGATCAAACAGCAGCAGTAACAGAGCTGTCTGCCGCCCTGTAAGGAGACCCAGCGGCCCTGTAAGGGTGCCCTGCGGCCCTGTAAGGCAGAAATGGAAGGTGGCAGCCTGCGGGACAGATAAGGAAAGCTGATGAAACAGAGTTGGAATGGACTATTAACTTGCCTTATTTGCCTCATTCTGGTTCTATATATCTAACCCACCTTCCCTCTTTCTCTTTATTCTAAACTTTCATTTTGCAAACAAATTTCTGCCTCCTTTTCTTTCTTTCCTTCTCCTGCCCAGCCTGCGCAGACATAACCTGGTGGCAGACATCTGTCAACCACCAGTTGGGTACCAACCAGAGGCTGATTTTCGAAGTTCTAACTGTTCCTAAGCCAAACCTCAAGATGCCTTGGAAAGCGACAGTTCGGAGGGCCCCACGCATAAATTCCGAGCATATCAACGACGTCGACTTGACGATCACACTTGCGGAAATCAAGAGGGATATCCGTAAACGGAAGAAGGCGACTCGAACTAAAACCAAATCTCCAACAAAAGACGCTCGCCTGACTGCGACCCGACGAACACCTCGTATGAAAGTGGATCCTACATGGTGGGGTCGTCCAATCGCGCAACCTAATTCTTGGCGCGTGGATGCTAGTTGGTGGGCAGAAACAAGGATACCTCCGGGCCGGTGGTGCCCATGGGCTGAACCGTATCTACAATGAGGGAGTACCCCTTCCCCTTACTTTTTCTCTTACTTTACTTCTGAATTTTGGGCACCGAGGACGGTGCAAGGGTAAGTAGGGGGGGTACAATAAAAATTGTAAATAGCTGACATTATCTTTTCTGTTTTTCTTCATTTTCTTTTCCCTTTATTTCATTTTTCCCTCTCTTCTCTCTCCCCCTTTCCCTTCTCCTTATCCGACCCCTACCTCTTTCTCTCTCTCTCTTTCTTCTCCCTTTATTTCATTTTCCCTCTTACTCTCTTCTCTTTCTCTCCTCCTCCCCTCTTTTCCTCTTCCCTACGGACCTGCAGGCAGTCCCTGCGCCGCCGCCAGAATCCGTGCGCCGCCGCACAAGACCCGGCCAGCAAGCAACCACAGCAGCCGCCGCCAGCAGCCCTGCGCCGCCGCTGCCTGCTCCTGCGGACCCGCTGGTACCCTTGCGCTGCCGCTGGTCTTCCTGCAGAACCGCACAACAGCCACCACTGCCCTTTCTTTTCGAGTTTTTGGCATTTTTCTCCTCCGATCCGGTGATTTCTTTCCTCACTCTTATTTTTTCATACGGTTGGAGTTTAATCCCGTGTTTTGGACTTGATACCTACTGTAGGTACTGATTTTATTGTGGTTCCAACACGGTTTACTACTGTACCATTGATTTCTGGGTGAATTGAACTGTGATTGGTACAAATTGGTGAAATTGCTCTATTATTCCCTGTTACCAGCCCCTTACCAACCTCTTATAACTGTCTGCCCCCCTGTAAGGTATACCTGCCACATTATTTAGTCCAATCATGCCCCGCACACGGTCAGGTCGTGATACCCGTCGGGCCCACCTTGTCACACCAGAGGAAAGAACCTATAATGACCATATTGAGCGCATTCGCGTCAAAGCAGTTGTTTCCTCCCCCATCATTGATCTTTCTGTGGTTGATCAATTGGGGATTCGTGAAGACTTTGATGTCTTAACGCGACGTGTGGGGTTGAGACAGATGTTCTGGGATATTCCTCGAGAAAATGTGGCTTTTGCTGAGCTCACCTATGATTTTTTAGCTTCGGTCACTCTTTACGATCCCGAAGATGATGACCCATATATCAGTTTTATTATGATGGGTGAGCAGCATCAGGTATACTTACAGGTTATGAGGAGATGGTTCGGTTTTCCCGAACCCGAGACAGAATATATCGGTTATGGACCTGAAACCGAAGAGAGAGAGAGCCTAACAGCAGGTAGAGCGGACTTTTGGTACCGCATAACGGGTCATGAGTTGGTTGCTTCTGCATCTAACGACCTTAGGGTCAATATGATTATTCACCCTTCTCTTCGTTTCTTATGCAGGACCCTTGCATTCACTGTCTTTGCGCGCGGAGAGTCCTCCCTCCGACCCACACATGATGACCTCCGACTCCTCGCCACTATGTTGAGGCACCGAGATGCAGGATTCAAGAGGCCGGATTTGATGTTGCTGATGGTGCGCCATTGGGTATCCATCCGGGGTCACGGCAGGACCACCGGGCAGATCACCTGTGGGTCCTATATCACCTGCATTACATCCTACATGCAGGTTGATATTGTGACGAGGAGCCCGATTGCACCACCCATCACTGTGGACCTCGGAAAGCTATGTTCTTATCAGTGGATTACCATTACTCCCACTTCCGAGGGGCCCAGCATCACTTGGAGGACTTCTAGCGGTTCTTTCCCCCTTCCTCTTGCGCATTCCCTAGATCCCTTCAATGACAGGTCGTGGCGTATGGAGGAGTATGTTCCTGATGAGGCTCAGCCCACTTTCGTTCATGTGGGGGGTCCAACGGCATTTTATGCGGTCCCATCGCCCACTTACCATCAGGCAGGACCTTCTCACACATATTTCCCTGATGAGGACGCGTCACCTTACAGCACGCCTAGCGGGTTTGGGTGGCCCCAGTTGCACACCATGCTCACTGACATACGCACTGATCAACGTGCCTCCCACCAGACCCTCCTTCAGATGCAGACTGAGGCGCATGCCACACATCGGACCATTCTTGACATGCGCACTGACCAGCGAGCATTTGCCTACTCCCTGCATCAGTTGACCACACGAATAGCTGACTTAGAGATTGGGGCTGGAGCTGGAGAGGATAGACATGAGCGGAGGAGGCGCAGGAGGGGTCCAGCTGACCCTAGCACCTCGCAGGGTTGAGTTAGCGCTGCCAGCGGCCCCGCTGGCATCTTCACTCAGGTTGTACTTGTTCCCTTTCTTTTATTTCAGTATTTATGGGGCTGTGCATTGAGGGCAATGCATGGTTCAGCGTGGGGAGGGAGTTTGTACAAACCTGAGTACTTATCCATAGGTTAGTTGTTTGTTTCATGTAGTTTAGTTGATTGCATCATGCATATTTACTTGGATATTTGCATTGTATATACAGAAAAAAATTAGTTGTACAAAGTAATTTTCTTTTGTTTCTTGCTTTGATTTTCCTTTTGATTGTTCCATCTTATGTGTGCACCTGGTGTTAGTGTTTTTGAATGATTCAAGAAAAGAAAGCAAGTCAATCTGTGAAATTGGGGCTCCAACAGCCTGTTTTTGGTTTTCCTGCGGCCCTGTAAGGAAGGCCTGCGGCCCTGTAAAGGAGAACCAGAACCGGAACCTCATACGATGCAGTGAGACCCCCAAAGAGCACCTGTAGCATGACATGAAGTGCATGAAGCCCTGGTAATCATTCCGAGAAGACCAAATTCAGGCAGTATCTCTATCTCTTTATCTTTTTCCAAGTTCATACCAAAGTCCGGTTTGTGTTTGATTTGCTTGAGGACAAGCAAAGGTTTAAGCATGGGGAGATTTGATGTGTGTATTTCACACATATATTCTTTAGGGTAAAACCGGGTCTTTTGGTATAAACTTGAGCCTTATTGGTCCAAATAACTACAATAAAGGGGCATATTGTTGCAATTGTCGTGTTGTACCTATATCTCGACTTGCAGGTTCATTTCCTTGACGTTTGGTGCACTTTTATGCCTTTTCTGGTATGTGTTGTCTAACCTTATCTGAATTGGGAAACCTTACCTTGGTGAAATTTACCAACACACACCAATTGAGTGGAACAATGAGTGAAATGTGAGATCCACTAAATGCCTAAGGCACAAATCATTGGAGAGATGTGAGATTCCACATATATGTGCACTGATACACATTTTCACCCACCTTAAATGATATATCTAAGTTCCACAGAAAGGCATAGCCGTGTGTGTCATAAGACGCGGCCCCGGTGTCGTCCATTCCGACCGGGAATAATTAGAATGGACGGGGTTCGGCTCCTGTCCCTTACAGGATCCATTGGGTCACAAGGGAACCCTGCCTTAGTTGCTAAACCCTTAGTGTTTGGTGTTATATCCAAGAAAAAAAGCACCGCATGCCCTAAGATGAGTTCACCTCGTGTGATCTTGGAGGGATTAGAACAAAGGACTACTCGTTGTGCCTGGCGCTTGCGTCAAAACAATGAAAATGGTGAAACTTACCTTACACACACCAAACACCAATTGAGAGTGATCTTGAGAGCTAAGTGAGTCTACCAAAGCACTCAAAGTGCCTAGAGGAGTGACTTGTGAGAGTCCACAAAGACACGTACACATCCACTTATAACTTCCAATCATCAAGAGTAGGTAGATTCCACATATGGCTAGTTGCGAAGGGCCGGAAAGGTCGCAACCAGGGTTTAGTTCATCTAACCCGGCAAAACAACTGATGAACATGGTTACGGGACTGTCCTAGGTGTTCCCAAACAGTCGTCCCTTGGTTTGGATAGTTGGCCAAGTAAAACAACAATTACCGAAGGAGGCAAAGTGCTTTGGGAGATGAACGACATGTGTAGCTGAGTTCTCTGGGCATAATTAAGCATTAATAGACCCTTTCATGCATGCACAGAGACTTAGAGCAAGATAGCACTTGATTCAGGCCAGAAACAGCTTTCCTGCGTCCCAGAGGTGATCCCAGCGGCCCAGTTGGCATGCCCTGCGACCCAGTTGATGATCCCTGCGGCCTGGACACCTGCAGGCCAATTTAGAAGATGTTTGCTGAGCCAGATGAAATCCCTGCGGCCCAGAAGTGTCCCCTGCGGTCCTGTAGACATGTCCTGCGGCCTGGAGACTTGTATGCCATATTGGAAGAGGTTAACTAGGCCAGAAGTGCTCCCTACGCCCCCGTTGAAGGTCCCTACGGCCCTGTAGACATGGCCTGCGACCTGGAGACTTGCCTGCCACCTTGGGAGATGTTTGCTGGGCCAGAGATGTTCCCTGCGGCCCGTTCATGCCACCTGCGGCCCCGCAGGGACAGATATGGAAGGTCCCAGCCTCAGAACCGCCTCAGACCCTATAAAAGGAAGTTATTCCAGAGGTCTTAGGGTTCCACTTTCGACTCTTTGGACGCCGTCTTGAAGCCAACAGACCTGAGAAGGCTGTAGGGCATCATTTGAGGAGGTTTCTTCACGCCTAAGGAGAGATTCAAGGCCGGGAAGCATACCTCGCAGTGGAGTTCTAGTTTTAAGGGTTTTATTTGTATCTTTACTCATGAACTCTCTGTTTTATCTCTTATTTTGTTGTATGAACATGAGTCGTGAGTAGTTATCTAGTTCTTAGGGTAGGATAATGATTGCATGGATGGATTGATGTTTTAACTGAGTTATTTGTGGTGATTTTCATATTGAACTGCTTGATACTTGTCTTTTCCTCTGTTTACTTGCTTGTTGCTTGATTACCCGTAGGTGAAGGCCAAACCTAATGTGGGTTTTAATATTAAGTAACCATCATTTGAATATTGGAATTGTTTAGGTTGATTTATTTGAGTCCGAGACAGCCCGAGAGGGAATCTCGTGTTCAACCCGAGAGGGTGAACTAACCTTAGAACGCGTTCAATTGATTTTAAGTACTCGAGAGAGACTTAATGGTGTATTTGACTTGCTTGATCTGTTAAACAACCAACAAACGAGAGTTGAGGGAGTTTGAGTTAGTCTTGTGTGTCAAACCACCAATCACAACACATAACAGAGCACAGCAGAGGGTCCTGCCCCCCCTGCAGACCTTACCTGCGGCCCTGTAAGAGGTCTTACAGCCCCGCAGGAACCTCTTACAGACCCGCAGGAACCCAATCCTGAAGTCAATTCAAGTCCTAAACCCTAGGAACCTTTATATTATTGATTATTTGAGTTGTTTACTTGTTTGTTATTGTTTATTTGCTTTGTTTACTTGCTATTTACTTATAATTGATTGTTTGTCACCCAACTCAACTGCAAACCCCCCCCCCAATTTATACCAAAACACCAAAAAGAGTTACTTGTTTGTTTGAGAAGTCTTAGAATTGAAATTAGAGTCTGGTTTAAAGTTGTTCACCGTCCTTGTGGTTCGACCCTGATCTACGATAGACCGTCGTTTGATGCGACGCTAAATTGGGATTAGGAACTATAAATATTATTTGATAGACAGATCTACGACCCACACAACTCTAGTTCTAGTCCGAACATCAGCATGCATTGATAAAATGTAAGAAATTTGTGTATTGTTAATTTTTAAAGAAATTAAACAAATTTTCTTGTGCATGCAAAAGAAATTATTATAAAATAGATAAATTAATTTGCATGCATGCATAAATTGTTAATATTAAATTTGCATGCAGTGTTATTACCATGGTTAGGCCTCGAAGAAGTACTTCTTGCCGTAGTACCTCAGAGGTTCCTTCTGATGAGGTCCCGGCTGATCAACGACCATATACTAACTTGCTGCAAATGCCTCTCGTTCAGCACAAGGTTTCAACGCTTACAAAAAAGGTATTTTTTTACAAACTAAAGATTACTTTCAAAATATAAAATACTTGTTAATAATGATTTAGTAACGTATAAACTTATGAAATATTGCAGGAAAAGGAAGATCTGAAATGTATATCTCATTTGGTTAAGATACCATTTGATGATAGATGCGTTCCTGCATTAAAAAGACTGGGATTGTATCACATCTCGAAGGTCGGTCACGTGAGACGAGATAAGGCGTTGATCATGGCTCTTGTAGAACGGTGGAGGCCGGAGACCAACACATTTCACATGCCTGTAGGTGAGATGACTGTTACGTTGCAGGATGTGAATTGTATTTGGGGATTACCCATAGATGGTATGCCCGTCACCGGTGTTTCTGACACGGATTGGACTGAGACGGTACGGGAGTGTCTACGGAGGGACCCGGGAGATGATGCATGGAAGAGTAAGGTCCAAACCAAAAGGGGTCAGCAAATGCGGGTCGCTTCGGGATATAATATAAGATTGAAGTGGCTGCGAACTGTATGCGGTGAGATGCCGGATAATCCCACTTCTGAGCAGGTAAATCACTATACTCGAGCTTACGTTATGGACCTGTTCGCTTCAGTCATGTTTCCTAACTCGAGTGACGATTGCGTACCAGCCATGTATTTGCAGTTTTTACGGGATTTGGATAATCCGATTAGTTATAATTGGGGCAGTGCCGTTTTGGCATATTTGTATCGTGCATTATCAAATGCATGTAGAGTGAATACTCGTACTATTGCTGCTCCACTAGATTTACTGCAGATTTGGTCTTGGGATCGGTTTTGTGCTAGTCGACCTTCGAAGGACTGAGTTACCAAGTTTGTTGGATGGGGTATTCCCGATCGGGACTCGTGTGTGCCTTATGGTAGGAAGTGGACGGGACAAAAATTGTGGGATAAGAATCCTCATAATAGTGGCGTGGGACACCCTCGTGACGATTTAGATAAGATGCGCGATACTGGGGTTGATGTTGTTTGGGAGCCTTATACCACTGATATTTTGTCCCTTTTACCATCGATCGTGGATCGCGATCGCGACCTCTGGATGGTTAGGGTACATATGATTCACTTTTGGATAGTGTCATTTCACTATCCCGATTGAGTTATGAGGCAGTTTGGATATCGCCAGCCTGTTCCTCCGGTGGCCCCGTTATCTTGGGTAGAGACCATGCAGTTAGAGAGTGTTGAGCCCACTGCTACGCCGAGGGATTATCACTGGGGTATTCATTGGCAAAATTATTACAATAATTGGGACCAGTGGCGTGCATGTCGTGTTCCCATAGATGGCCCGCATGATGAGCGTTGGTATGCCAGAGAGTATATGCAGTGGTACGATGACAATGGCATGAGGACGATAAAGCTGGAGATCTTGTTTGGCAGTGACATGACACAGCCACGCCCTCCTCCTGAGCCGGCTCCTACGCAGACATATGTCACTGATAGTGATGTGTATACTCGAGTGGTCAGTTATATTTTTTATTTTTTTAGCAACACTTATTATTTGTACTCATTATCTGATAGTGAAGATTGATTATTGTTATTTTGCAGGGTATGCGAGCATTTAAAGATGCTGTGGCTATAGTCCGAAATGTGTTCACCCGAGGTTTGAAGAAATTTGGCAAAAAAATGTTGATATCGTGTCGAGGGCACATGGATGATGTCAGCCAAGGTCCTCGATTCTAGAAGTTATTGAGAGAAGCCCATTTACCAGAGGTCGTCGAGGACATCCCGACGGATGATGAGCCCGAGCAGCCCGAGGAGTTTCCTGTTCAAGCTACAGATGTGAGGTGGAGCGATTATTATCGGGGAGACATCGTTTATGAGGAGTTCATTGCCACTCAGACTGCCCCGGTAAAAATATACACTTAATAAGTATTGTGAAATATTTATTCCGAACATATTAACATGTGTATTTCGAAGCAGGTGTATGAGACACAGGAAACGACTAGACCGTACCCAGGATATACAGACCGCTCATACGAGAC
Organism: Eleocharis quinqueflora; assembly: GCA_964058865.1. NCBI lineage: Eukaryota > Viridiplantae > Streptophyta > Magnoliopsida > Poales > Cyperaceae > Eleocharis > Eleocharis quinqueflora. The sequence goes on from CAXKVX010002730.1 coordinate 9,873, forward strand.
AGGCCAGTCTTCGCAGGTTCATGATTATATATATGTAAATCTTTGACTATGATTCACTATTTTTTTGTTTCTTATTCATATGTGTTATTCTAAGCAGGGGGTCGCGGGCCACGACTTCGTAGAAAATTTATTTGACTACTTCCATTACACGGGAGGTGAAGATGCATTCTTTGTGCAGACCCCTGCTCCTCCGATATCACAGGATAATGAACCATGCACATGTTCTGGAGGCATGCGCGATCCAAGCTGTATTGCACATCGCAGGGGGCGTAGAAACATCGAAGGTCGACCATTTCAGAGGTTTAGCCCGTCGGATTTTTAGTATAGCATGTTGTAGGCTTCTATGTTGTAGGAATTTGTGTTAGAGACATTATGTTAGAGACTTTTTTACATACATTCTTGTGTATCCAATATTATATTCTTATGTTCATGAGTCATGCATTCAAGCGTTCAAGCGTTCAAGCGTTCAATCGTCATGCGTTCAAGCGTTCAATCGTCAAGCGTCAAGCGTTCAATCGTCATTCGTTCAAGCGTCATTCGTTCAAGCGTCAAGCGTCAAGCGTTCAAGTGTCATGCGTTCCAGCGTTGAAGCGTTGAAGCATTCAAGCGTTCAAGCGTTGAAGCGTTCAAGCGTTGAAGCGTTCATGCGTTGAAGCGTTCAAGTGTTCATGCGTTGAAGCGTTCAAGCGTTCAATCGTCATGCGTTCAAGCGTCAAGCGTTCAATCGTCATGCGTTCAAGCGTCAAGCGTTCAAGTGTCATGCGTTCAAGCGTTCAAGCGTTCAAGGGTTCATGCGTTGAAGCGTTGAAGCGTTGAAGCGTTGAAGCGTTGAAGCGTTGAAGCGTTGAAGCGTTCAAGCATTCAAGCGTTCAAGCGTTCAAGCGTTCAAGCGTTGAAGCGTTGAAGCGTTCATGCGTTGAAGCGTTCAAGTGTTCATGCGTTGAAATGCCGACATTTTCACCGCCATAAAATACCATAATCTGAAATGCCGACATTTTCACTACATATGAAACGTAGACAAATAAAGTCATAATACATCTCTAGAAATATCATAGGTAAACACTAAATAAACACACACACTAAATAAAATACAACAAACTAGCGATTAGCCCGAAACAAAGATCGAAGTCTTCCGGTAAGTGATTTTGAAGCAGGGGCAATGCTAATCGAGCGTCGTGCTGGCTGAAATTGTGTTGCGATTGGATTGGTATTTGTTGTACTAACTGAGTTTCGAGCAGGTTGACTATCCACATGAGTTGGTGCACTACCTGAAATTAATGAAATCATTAATAAAAAAAGATCATTTGCATCTTTGTTTAATATCAAGCAACTGAAAGTATAATATATAACCTGCATCGGATCTCCTCCCTAATGGTCGCCCTCTTTGTTTTCCACGCCGTCCTTCCATTGCATCCATGACCATTGGAATACGAATGTGCCTCCTACGTCCGCGACGAATTAATCTCCTCTCTGGAATGATAATCGGTCCGTTGTACTCTGGCCATTCACATTGATTTGGAAATGGATTGAATTTTCCTATCTAGGTGTTCATAAGAGACTCAACAGTATAATAAGGTGCGATGAATTGGGCTAACTCCAACTGTCGGACCCTAATTACGGCCAATGCATCCGAACATGGCACACCCGTCATATTCGGTTTCAAACAAGTACATCGCGTATTCCGTCCCTCTTCAACGTTGACATGATATTTGAAATCCTGCCATTCACCGTTTGGTAAGGTCTCTCCTTGGTGTAGCACCTCGAAGCTTCCTTCCTCCGATCGATATGGGTCTACTCGGTGCGATCTTGACTTGTCGCCTCTTCGAACAAGCATTGCCATTACCGTTCGAGAATATTGAAATCCCTCGTTCACTGTTTGCATAGATTTGTTCCTACGCTCGTCAAACCAGTTTACGCACTTGTACCAAGTACCTTCGACGATAGCCACAACGGGCAACATGCGAACCGCTTTAAACACTCGGTTCAAAGATTCTGATCCATTGCTTGTCATGATTCCCCAACGGTATCCCTTATCAAAGCATTGTGCCCACTTTGCAGGATTCACCGGTTCTGTATGATCATTCTCTTTTTTTTACCAATCGACTTTAAATATTCATATGCTCCAGGATATTGTGCTTTTATAGCGTTCATGTTTTCTTTGAATCGACAGGGCTTCTTCTTCGAGGCTGCCAACTTAAAAAGTTTTTTTAGATTCTCGTCAGGAAATTTTGAGTATACATTCTCGGCTACATGCTGCATACAATATCGGTGCACGGCTTCGCCGTTTGCCTCAGACCATCCATATTGCGGATGTTCGAAAACTGCCTTAATTCCCTTGTGTCGGTCCGATATTACAAATATCTTAGCTTGTCCAAACACTTCTCGACGCAACCAATTCATAAACTAGCCCCAATTTTCTAGGTTTTCTTTCTCTACCAATGCAAATGCCAATGGTATCAACTGACCCTCAACATCATAGCCACACGCCATCAACAGTCTTCCCTCGTAACGACCAGATAAGAACCCGGCATCAATACTTATCACCGATCGTAGGTATCTGACCGCCTCAATACATGGACCCCATGTCCAAGCCGCTGCCTGAAAGTAGCGAACTTCAGGTCGATTGGTTGGCTTCGTCAGAATCAAATACTTCGTTCCTGGATTGGTGGATTGAATCGCATTAAAATAACGAGGATGCAAGGCATATGATCCCTCCCAAGAACCAAAATTTTTGGTTATTGCTAATTCCCGACCACGCCATAACTTAGCGTACGATGGATCAGCGCTTGGAAATTTTTCTTTAACTAAATGACGAACATTCTTAATTGTCATCACTGTATCCTCGTTCATCTCCTTCTTGATTGCATCGGCAATTATTTTAGCGGTTAGTTGTGCATGATCCACTCGTGTGATCGACTGGATACAAGTGTGCGGGTACGAATTAGTTCTTATAGTCCAAGAATTAGCGCCTTTGGTGCACACCGCATACAACCTCCAAAAACATCTAATATCTTTACACTTCATCACCAACTTCGACCTATTACTGCTTTCTGTGGTGATCTCTATATTCCCTTTAATATGGTAATCACTAATGATCCATTGTAAGTGATCTTTCGAATTGAATACACGATTTATAGCTAGAGGATCGTCGGACGAAGTTTGTGCTTCCGTGCAAAATTCGTTGAAACCAGAAATATCACTAAGCTCCCGAACCGGGTGATGCTTCTCTGATCGTCCTTGCACGATCAATCGACGATCCGAACGATCGCTAGGATCATAATCCGGATCATCTTCGTCGAAAGTGTAATCATAATCTTCTCCAGTTTCCCATTCTCCCTCGTCGGGTATTATATTATTATCGTCGTCATCTTCAATGTCTTCGGGAATATCAGATATGGGCTCATTAAGATCAATGTGTTGTGAATGCCTTTCTGGAGGGCTATGAGAAGTCTGGTGAGGGCTATCAGGAATTATATTATGATAAAAACTAATTTGATCGGTATTCTGGGAAATCACGACCCGAGGATCCTCAACTGGGTTACTAGTTTCAGGTAAATTGCTAATAAAATTACCAGCATTCTCATTTGGTACGACCTCAACAAATAATTCAATAAATCTCCAATTCATTTCCCCTCGTGCCATTTCAAATATCATTTGCCACTCTACCTCTTCACGTATGGGAATTAGACAAAAATAATATGCACTGCTACCTGCTGTGTTGTACCGAGCACAAATATTAAGTGAATGTTGACTTTCAAATATTCCCAACTTCTAGTATATAATGTTTTGGACATCTCCGTAACGAATTTGATCATTTCCAGGAAAACTGAATTTAGGAGCACAACTGTACTCGATACCATAAGGTCCGTTACGTATCTCACCACCAAAATACACAGAAATTGGAATCATTTCTCTGAAGCTTTGCTGTGCATGAAAAAAAGTAAGTAACATATTATCATACTTATCAGGAAACAATTTTGATGAACTGAAGCCTCCAATTTCGAAGAGATCATGCATCATTGCTATTTCTAGTAACATATTAACATAATACACTAATTTCTTTAAAGAAATTAGCAATGAATAAACATATATATTAACATATTATTAATTAAGTATTAACATAGCAATGAATTAACATAATACACTTAATTAAAAAATAACATATTCTTTATACATTGAAATTGACATACCTATTCTTTAATTAGGTCAAATTTGTGTATTGTTATTTTTTTTCAATGTATAAAAAATAACAATACACTAATTTCTTTAATTTGTCAATGCATGCAAATTAAGTAAATAAAAATAAATAATAAATTGTTATTAATGCATGCAAATTACTTTAATTTTATCAATTTTTGCATCTTTTGAAAGGACTACTTTATTTAATGCATGCAAATTAAAATAAGTAAATAAAAATAAATAATAAATCTATTTTATCAATCTATTTTACAAAATATAAAAATAAATAATAAAAACTAGATTAATCAAGAACTAACTAATTTCTTTACACCTATTAAATTATTTACAAAAATAATATTAATTAAATAATTAACAAAAATAATTAGTAAAAAAACGTACCAACTTGTTGACTATGGAAGAAAGGAGAAATCTTGCAAACTATGGAGTTATTAATCGATAAAATTACTCTAACTACACAAGAACTATGGCGTTATTAATAATACAATTTTTAACACTAGACCGGGATCTTAGTTTCCGGTCCAGAACCGGATTCTTAGTTTCCGGTTCGGACCGGAAACTAAGATTCCGGTTTGCCTATTTTCGTAAAAAAAAATATAATTTTTCTATTTTAATGTTTTTCCATTTTATTTTGTTTATTATTAAAAATTTCGGTGTATAACCCATACACGTGGAAAAAAAATTGTCATTTGATTGAGGCATGCTGATTGAAGTCGTTTTAACATCCAGCTGGAACCATGCAAATGAATTTTAGCGGTAGTTGTTGACTTTGATACTTGTAGACTACAGTGTAGTAGATGGATTGCGATTGTTCGTTGCAGTTGCACCCAGAAGTGAACCCTACTCGATCCAGAAAACTCAATTCGAACTGATTCGACTTCAATTCGATTCAATTTTGATATTTTGACAAAGTCAAATTGACTAATCCGATATGAATTGATTTGAGATAATTCGTAATTCGATCGCTTCATCTGAAATGGCTGAGGCGATCTGTAATATTGTAACTTGAGTTTTATCGACACCTGAGGACACAAAATCCGACTCGATCTCACCTGAGACGATTCATAAGCCGATCAAATAAGTTGTGAAAATGGCTAAGTCGTTTTAACATTCTAATTTTATTTTTATAGTAATAATTAAATGAGTTGTGGAAAAAAAACTTTTTTTACAATAATATTTAAAACATATATATATATATATATATTTTGTTACAACTTTTCACTATATATATATATTTATTTATTTATTTATATATATGAGTCATACTTACAACACATTAATATTTGTAAGACGAAAGCAGAATGAGGAAATATTTTCGCGTGAAGAAGGAAGAATATTTTTGTGTGAAGAAGAAAAAATGATGGATTTAGTGAAGGAAGAATGATAGAGAGTTGATACTTATATAGAGAAGGAAAAATTTTGGAAGAAAATCTGCTGTAATTCGTGAGACTGTGTGAAATTTTGGAGCGTCGAATTGACATGAATCAACGATTGAATTGAAACCTCATTGTGATCCATGAGACACCATATTATAGCGGCATTTAAATTCGATCCGTTATAATAGATCTATTATAACAGACTCTTAGTGCGGATACTCTATTGTAATAGAGCTTTGATTGCATTCGTTATAATAGATCTATTATAGCAATTTTTATGAATGGCCGCTGCTGTTAAATAGAAACTATAATTGTCTATTTCTGTATTAAGTATTGGAGTTTAATTCAAATTGCGGCATCAACGCTCCCAATCAATAAAGTCAAACATCAAAACAGAAATAAAGATGCATCTTGTCTCTTTCCTCTTTAGAGGATATAATTCGCGTATGAACCCAAAAAACAAGGGAGACCATTGATCAAGTCCGACTTAATTAATTCTTACCAATATATATTTTGACTTAGTGATATGTACATGCATATACGAAGACTATCTTTTTCTTAAAGATTAATTGTCGGTTAGTATATTATGCAGTGGTTAGGCGAGAGACAGATGTAGACTAAATTGATCA